>JABTTQ020003066.1:0-297010 GCA_016081115.2 Rehmannia glutinosa | reverse complement strand
GTTGTAAATTTGCATGAAGTTCGCAAGATAAGAATTGAGATCCTGGGATGGAAAACCCCAACCGGATTCTCATTGGACCATCAAATTAGTCTTTGGCTTCTTACCAAAATTGTTCGCATTAATTGGGACATTGGCAATTCCACGATAGTTGCGATTTGTCTGAGGGCGAAAGTAATCGTGAATCGCTTGCTGCAGGACTGCCTGGACTTCTGGTATTGTTAACTCATTAATGACCCTGTTGATCCCATTGTTACCTCCGTTATTGCCTCCGTTATTACCCCCGTTATTTTCTTCCACATCCCCTATATTATGATCTTGCTGTTTCTGCCCGTTTAGTAGCTGCACTAAGTCGCCTAGCAAAAGCCTCAACCTTCAGAATGAACGGTGCTAATTCTCTTTGCTTCGAGCGAGTGTTCATGTACTACCTGAACCAACTAAAAGAAACAAGTCAAACACAAGAGCAGATTTAAACAAACAATAAAAAGAAAGAGAAAAAATGTCTAAATTAAAAACAATTCTATTTATCACAATATTAATACTAACAATTTAATTAGTCCCCGACAACGGTGCCAAAAACTTGTTCGCCTTATTTTTAGCTTCACCGCAAGTGTACGGTGTAGCTTAGAATAGGGTAAGAAAGGTCGAATCCACAGAGACTAATAAATTAGTGTACTAAGTATTGAGAATGTAATAGTCTTATTTTATCTAGACGATCGAAATTGGATGATTGGTTTATAAAACTAAGACAAGAATTTATCATAAAAAGACAAAGTAAGAGTTGATTGAAAGATCAAGGATATAAATGGATTCCAGGGTTATGGTTTTAGTTAATATCTCTATTGTTATCTGATTAATCTCAACCAAAGTTATTATTATTCTTCCCTATAAGACAATCAAGAAAGTATTTTACCCTCTCTCTCGAGATGTTTATAAAAACGTTGATTGGATTATCTATGCTAGCATCTCTACTTAACATAAGATATCCAACTCCCAAAAGCACAAAAGATTATTAATCCTCACAAATATTACAGACTTCTCAATCATGCAAATATTCATGTCAAGTACTCAAGATCTAGTATTGAAACTCATCTCTCGAATTATGAATCAATACATCAAAACAAGTTAAACCCATGGCCATTTGATAAAACAAGAAATAAAACAGAGTACTCGAATAAGGTTTGAAATAATAACTTCAATTTCAATTAAGCATTAAACAAAAGTATCCATTAACCTAATCCCAAACCCCGGAATCACAAGGTGTTCTGTCGTAGGATCATTCTTCACCTGGTGATGACGCACGGGCCATGCGATAGATGCATGCCCTGCCCGTGCGTCCCTACTAAGGCTAATTCTGCTTCGTTCCTTTTCGTTTCTTGCCCGGTTCGTCTGACTTCTTCTCGATTCAACTCCAAACATCATATATTCGCTCGATTATTGGCGGCCCTTTACCGCAATGCTCCAATTTATCACCAAAATACTACAAATATCGTTTAATTCATACAAAATGAGCAAAGCATAATACTTTTTCCACTTTATAAGAATATGGCCCATTTTACCCAGTTAACGCATGCATATCAACTTATTCTAACTACAATTAAGCCCAAATTACATGCAAAGCTCATACCAATCAAATATGCAAGGGTAATTGGCAGTCTGATGTACTTAACGAATTGTACACGTCCAGACATTGCATATTCAGTGAGTAAACTAAGTAGGTTCACAAGTAACCCGAGTCGGATCACTGGAAAGCCGTGACAAGGGTACTTAGATATTTAAAGTATACCATGAACTATGGAATAATTTATACGAGATATCCAACAGTATTAGAAGGATACTGTGATGCCAATTGGATATCAGACACAAAAGACTCCAAGCCCATGAGTGGATATGTTTTCACAATAGGTGGAAAAGCGGTGTCGTGGAAGTCTTCTAAGAAGACGTGCATAGCTTGATCCACTATGGAATCCAAGTTCATTGCTTTAGATAAAGCTGAAGAAGAAACAAAATGGCTTAGAAACTTCTTAGAGGATATTCCTTGTTGGAATAAGCTTGTGCCCGCTGTGATGATACACTGTGATAGTCAATCAAAAATTGGAAGTGCACAAAGTAGTATGTATAATGGTAAGTCTAGACATATATGTCGGAGACACAATACCATTAGAGAGTTAATTTCGAATGGGGTTATTTCGGTTGACTACATGAAGTCAAAGAAAAACCTTGCGGATCCTCTTACAAAAGGCATGAATCGAGATCAATTGTATAAACTGTTAAGGGGAATGGGTTTAAAATCCACAACTTAAAGAATGTTCATAGCGGTAACCCAACCTTGTGAATTGGAGATCCCAAGACCTTGCTTCAATGGGACAACTAAGTTATGAATGTTCACTGAACACTTGGAAAATGTGTTAGCTCATTCTCGAAACATCCAAGTGAATGAAACCTGCTGAATATGGTGAGGTTAAGTTTAAGACTTCTAATGATTCCTATACCAAAAGGTGGAGTATGGCAGGATACTCTTCAATAGGAGATCACCTATATAAGTGAGAAGCAATGGCCGTTTCAAAGAAACACTTTTAAATCTAAGATATGATCCAGGGCTAAAATGGACACAACGTAAGAACAACAAGTGTTAGAGTTGTTATTGTGTAAATATTGTTGTCTCGGTTTACATAAACGACTGAGTAGTTCAAGACATCGCGTCACTAAGCAGGCTAGTAAATCCGATAGTACTTTACTAAGGAAGGTTCAAAGCCACAAGCTACCTACCCTGATGCAATAATGATTCGCCAAGACTTTCAAGCGAATCTGCATACACGCATGCATTAATTTCATTGATGCCGGGGATTGTTGGAATTTTGTTTGGTAAAATGGGTGTTGACCCGATTTTGACCAAATATTTAGATGGTTTCCATTAGTGAAAAATAAAATTAAATTATTTGTAAAATTTCTACTAAGTGAGTATATGAGAATAGCATTTGGAATTTCTCAAAACCAATTCCGGGTGAATGAGAAATTAATGCTAGAAGTTAGCCACTTAAAACTAGAAAATGGTATGGAAAATGAAAAATGTGGGGAAGGAGAAATGCTCCATCCCACATAGAGTGGATAGCCAAAATTTGATCACTTTATAAATCCCAAGTTTGCATATGGGTTTGGGTCCTTGGGGGCACCCAAGTTTTTAAAGGGGTGAGGACCTACATGCTTGTGGGTTTGGTTCAAAGCACACGCGCGCGTGCCGCCGCCGCCCGCCTGTCGGCCAGCTCATCTCAGCCTGGCCCAGGTCCGGGTTATGGGCCGTGGGCCTGGACTTCAAGGCCCTTATTCTTTTTGGACCAAAAACCTTTAAAATAATTGATTAATTAATTTTTGGATTAATTAATGTATTTTTCAAATGGGAAGTGTTTGCACACAAGCACGGGCAGACGCACGACCCGTGCATCGGGTCGTGCGTCAGTCGAACATGTACGCATTCGAGCACGGGCTGACGTACGGCCCGTGCCGTGCATCAGGCCGTAAATTTGTCAGTCCATGCACGGGCAGGCACACGGGCCATGCGCCAGGTCGTGCGTCGATGCGAAGTGCAGAACAAATGCGTCTGTTCGTTGAAAATCTGTCTTTTCGAGCCCAAAGACGTGATCATACCATACGAGGCACCTGAGGCCTATATTATTCGACCCCTGCAGATGGAATAAACACACACAAAATTCATCAGATTAATAAAACGGTCATTGCATTCGAGCATAATGACTTTCCTCCTTCAAAAGCTTGAAAGTTCAAACACCTGTTGTTCGTTGTAGTTCCGTTTTTTTTGCTAGTGCTGCTAAACCAGAATAGTAAAAGTCGTTGTATCTTAGAGATGACCGCGGGAACCGTAAGCACTCTGTATATGGGGCGTCTTTCGTCTTGCGGAGACTAAATATAATTCAGGCCTCGACTTACCCATACACTTCAAACACTAGCCAATTTTCTCGAAACAGAAACCTTTCCAGAAAAATTTTCCAACACAAAATAGGTATCATAGACTTAGAAAATATGCTATGTTTTTGAGTAGATTGAGTGCAAATTATTGTTGAAATTGTACATCGAGTTGTAATAGGTATCAAAGTATCAAAAAATTAAGAAATGAGCGGAAGACGGTGAAAAATGAATCATGGCGGTGAAAGAACGAGAAAGAAAAGAAAACAAAAGAAAAGAAAAAGAAAAAAGAAAAGAAAAACAAAAACAAAAGAAAAAGAAAAAAGAAAAAAAAAGAAAAAAATAATGTAAATGTGTACCGCAGTACACCAAATGCATATATAACTAGACCTGGCAAAATCAAGCCCGGCCCACGGGCCGACCCAACCAGCTCGAGGTTTGGGCTGGGCTGGGCCACATTTTTTAAGGTCCAAAAAAAGTCAGGCCTATTTGGCCCGGCCCGACCTTGTTAGGAATTTTATTGTTTAGATTTTGATGAATGCCATGTAAAACTTAGAATAGAAAGTTGGCACCCCAATTCTTGTTGTAAAATGTATTGTAATGAATAGAGCTGGCCAAGCTGAGTTAAGTCAGCTACGTCCCAACATGCAAGAAGACAATCAAGACTGGAAGGAAGACTCTGTGCGAGGCAATTTGAGTAAGGCAAAGAAAGAGTAGACGGGAACTCTCTTGAAGAAGCGGTGAGATGCAAACAGTGGAGCATCGATTAAGTCAACTCAAGAAAAGCCAAGTCTCAAGTTGAAGTGACGGAAGAGTCATCCAATGATTGGAAGTCGACTCTAAGTCACTGGGAAAGCAAGGAAATGCGATCAAGTCGAGATAATCGTAAAAGAACCGTTGCACGTAAATCAAGAGATTTACTTAAACAAGTAATATCTCCATACCACCTTTTCTTGGAGTGCTCAGTCGAGCGTGCAAAAGGAATGAACCAATGGGAAGCATTACACCGTGTCGAACTCGAAAAGGTGAAAGAACAATTCATACGAGAAACGGCAATTCCAAGAACGCAAGCCAACGATCGCAAAGTGACTTTCAAAAACAAGCCTATCTCTTCAACGGGCAAATTTTTGAAAGTTCACTATAAAAGGCGAGGAGTTTGTTTGAGAAAAAGACATATAGATGACACACACGAGATATACAAGCACATCGAAAAATCAAACATTCTCAATCCTCAAGCCTACATTACAAGTACATCAATCCAACACTCACCGTGAAGGAAAGAGAACTTCTATCGCTTGAAGAGGAAACTTTTGAAAACAAGGGGTCTACATTCCAGGAAGGATTGTAGAAAGGTTCAAGTTGAACCAAGTCTTAAGCTTTTGGAGGGCTTCGTGATCAAATCCAAAGAGCTTGAGCAAGTGAGTCAGTAGTAACAAGCGCACATGCCCTGAAGAAGTGAGTCGCACGAGAAGCCACCGAGTGATCAAGGCGTCTCCGACTGAGTCCCTAAGGATCAAGTCGGTTGTGATCAAGACATGTATCGGGGATTACCACTTTGTAAACTCGATCATTACTTAGTGGATTCCTCCAGGGAGTTGGAAAGAAGAGAGAGTAGAAGAATTACCCCATCTTGAACCTCTATAAAAACTTTCTTGTGTCATTTACATTTCAAAGATTTAAATTCCCGCACTTTTAACTCGCTTATATCTGTGATAAATTTGCTATCCATTTGATAATTTATAAGTACTAAATCAAGCTCTAAAATCTTGCTTAATCAAACTTAAGGGTGTTAAGTCTTCCAAAAAGAAAACCACAAATGAGTTAAATTATAGCCAACAATCGATTACTCCATCAATGGCTCAAATTTGAGTGCTGGAGAGAGATTAACTCTCTTGAGTGACTAATTCGATTGTCCATCAAGGACACAACGTGTAGAATCAACTCAGAGATTTAAAAGGACTAAATCGAAAATTTGGTAAGGTTTATTCAACCCCTCCTTCTAAACCTTACACTTACACCCCTTGGGACCTACAAGTGGTATCGAACGGTTGGTTCATTGAACCCTCCGCACCGTTCTTGAACTAGATCTCCAAACTTTTCAAAGTCTCGCTTTAGTACTTAAACCTTCAAAACTCCTTTTATTAAAAGTCATTATCATGGAAGCAAATTTGACACGCATCCCTATGTTCACTATTGAAGAATTTGATGATTGGAAAATTCGTATGCGAGCTCATCTATCGGCATTACATGATGAGATGTGGATAGTGATAGAAGATGGGCCTCTACAAATATTAAAGGTGAACACGGTTATGCGAAGAGTTGCGGTGAAGGAGAAAGAGATCTTTGCTCCCGGACGATCATGGTTGAAAAACCAAGAACTCGAGTGGACAAATGATGACGAAAAAAGATACAACCTGGATAATGTAGCCAAGGACATCCTTTACAAAACCTTGGACAAAGCCATGTTCAACAAAGTCAAATCATGCAAAAACGGCTAAAGAAATGCGGGACAAGTGACATTGATTTGTGAAGGCTCGAGCAAATCAAAGAAAACAAATTATGAGTGGTATGTCAGAAAATTTGAGAACTTCAAAATGATCTCGGGAGAAAATGCGGATCAACTAGACGCTCGGTTTACATAAATCACAAATGAGCTGTCTACACTTGGAAAGGAATATACACGAGAAGAAATGTGTATGAAGATCCTCAAAAGTCTTCCAAATTGAATGGGAAATGAAGGTCATGGCACCGAGACACTCCATGGACCTATCAAAGACATCCAATCATGAGCTATTCTCGGACCTCAAAGCCTACGAGTTTGAGCCGAGAAGAAAAGACCAGGAAGAGAAATTGTACCCCAAAACAATTGCTCTAATTGTCAAAGATGGGAAGAGAGTTGAGATCAAAGAGGCAATTGACCCCGAGAAGAAATAGCCCTGATGGTTAAAAGATTTAACAAGTTCTTTAACAAGAACTACAAGAGAGAAAGGGTGAATCTTCCGTAAGACACTCGGCTCCCTCCAAATCAAGGGAAGACAGACTGACCAAGAGAACAGATCATCAAAAAGTTGAGTATCAAAGGGGGTGACAACTCAAGAATAGAAAGAGGCGATCAAAAAGTCAATATCTATGTTGGAACTTGTAGACAACCAGGTCACTATGCCATTGATCGCTCATATCCTGTAGTCAACAAGTACGGGATGATGAAGAAAAAAAGATCTTGAGAGAAAGAAGAAAGAAAAGAAAGGAAAAAGGCAATGATGGTTTAGAGATTCTTTGAAACGACCAAGTCGAGGGAGACAAATGATTGATTCGAAAGCATGAAGGCGACTATTCAAGTGACTCGAAGAAGAAGCCCGATCTCGCTTGATGGCCAAAGAACAAGATCAACTCGATCAAGAAGATGAGGTACAATCTAACTCAACAAACTCGAGACACTAGTGATAGTGACCGTGACACAAACACTTCATCACCCACTCGATCTTTATGATTCATTAGGCAAAATGATGAAAGATTTTGAACACATTAAATCCTCACACACACTTTGAATGAGGAAAACAAAATTACTCAAAAGTCAAAACTCAAAGTCGACTAAGGAGCCGAGTACTCTAAGTCAAATAGTCATGAGAATGAAAGGTTAAAAATTTGAAAATGCTAAATTAATAAAGCAGTTGCTTGCCGCTATAGAAAAGAGGGAGAATGACCTCAAGAAGCGTTATTGCTTCATTCACTAAGGCATCTAAATCATTGGATGATCTTATTATGAGTCAAAGAGAATGTGGAGACAAGACAGGCTTAGGATTTAACTCCTCTGTGCTATGTCAAATCTCAAGAGTAATTCGGAAAAAGGATCTTCAAGTCATGAAGAGTCGAAAAATCCAAAACTCTAAATGTTGCACACACATTCACTCCAAAGCACAATACTAAGCAAAGCGGCCTTGGTTACAAAGGAAAAGGAAAACGACCAGTTGAGTGTCTTGAAAGGGCAGTGAGAAGAGATTGGCCGAGTCCTCAAAGCAAACTCCTAACGAAAAATACTCTGTAAAAGGAAGCGAGCTACAAAAACCCCGAAAAATCCATAAAAGAAATACATATGATGGGAATGGTAGAAAATATCCAAGCCAAGTGATTGGAATAATGTGAACTATCGGCATAGACTTATGGAATATAAGCACAGATGGCAAAGGCCAGAACTCGAAAGGCCATTCCAAAAGTATAAGAGCTTTCATCAAAGACACATATGCACCTAGGCACTACACTCAAAAACACCACAATTACCCAGGAAGGCAATTGCTAAAACACATATCGCAGCATACGAGACAAAAAGACAATTGTATGAACAAGAATCCCCAAGCAATTTGCCAGGATTGATTATGATTATGGCACCGATAGATGGCAACCCCTTAGAGTCAAAACATTTGGCTATAGGTTGGTTGGATCATCTTACAACTCTAACCCCTCAGGACCCGGACAAGTATGGGTACCTAAAACTTAATTTCCTTGATTGCGGGTTCAAGGAGTGAGTGCCAAGGAGCCTGGTACATGGATAGTGGTCGTTCCCGGACATATGACAGAAATAAGAGAAATCACAAAATTCAAGGAAGTCAAAGGAGCAAAAGTCATATTTGGGGAAATGAAGCTCTGGTGAAATAAGAGGCATTGGATCCATCATGAGGAATGGATTAGAGATCACGAGATGTTGCATATGTTGAAGGACTCAACTTCAACTTCGATATCGATCGGCTCTGTGACAAGGGCTACAATGTTGGATTCAACATGGGTATATGCCAAATCAAAGAAATTGAATCAAATGAAGTGGTCTTTGCAAGGATGTAGACAGAAAAATATGTATGTAGTGGATTGGTCAACCGCAACACCCAAAGACTTGTCTACTAGCAAAAGTACAAATGGTGAATCAAGTTGTTTTGGCACAAAAAAAGCCGAGTCACCCGAATTTCAAAACAATTAACAAGGTAGCAAGAAGTCATCTTGTAGAAGGACTTCCAGGACTCGATATACAAGAAGGAGAGTATATGTGATGCATGTCGGAAGGAAAGCAAATCAAGTCATCATTCAAAGAAAAGACATGCCCATCCTCAACAAGAATATTGCATCTACTTCATATGGATCTATTTTGGCCCGATGGAACCGGCCAAAGATAAGCGGAAAGAAATACACCTTGGTGGTAGTAGATGACTACTCAAGATATACATGGACAATATTCATGTGCAAGAAGAAAGAAACTCTACAAAAACTACCACAATGAAGAGGATTCAAAACGAGAAGAGTCAAACCATTATCAAAATAAGATCGGATAGAGGAACCGAGTTTGTCAATGGAATAATAACTCATCTTGTATTGAGAATGGTATTGGTCATGAACTATCGGCACAAGGACTCCACAAAGCAGAATGGAGTTGCGAGAAAGAAGGAATAGAACCCTCAAAAAGCGTGAGGACCATGTTAGGTGAAGCGGGTTACCAAAAGATTTTGGGGTGAAATCAATCAACACGACTTGCTACACCCAAAACAGGATGTATGATAAATAGACAAATGACAAAGACTCCCTATGAGATCGGACTGGAAGAAAACCAAGTGTTGCATATTTGAGAATATTTGGATGTAAATGCTTCATCCACAACAATGGCAAAGACAACCTAAAGGCTTTTGATGCTAAAGTGATGAAGGTATCTTCTTTAGGATACTCAAATGAAAGCAAAGCCTACAGAATACTCAACAAAAGAACTATGGTTACTGAGAGGAATCCATTCATGTAGTATTCGATGAGCCAAATGTAAATGGAGAAGACATTGAAGAGTCACCAAGTGAATCAACCAATCATACGAGAAGAGTCCTATCTTTGAAGTGAAGCTGGAATTATCAATTCGAAGAAGAAGATGAGATAGTCAATCTCAAAAGCAGTTGGAAAATTTGCGGCTAAGTGATAACGAGAGAGTGACATTCTTCCTTGGACTCAAGTGAAACAATTGAAGGATGGAACCTTCATAAGTCAAACAAAATACACGGAGACTTAATGAAGAAGTTTGGTATGGAGGAGAAGTCTTCTGTCAAAATACCAATGAACACATCGATCAAAATGGACATGGATGCACGGATGGCAAGCACATAGATCAAACAAGATCTGAGCACTTATTGGATCATTGCTCTATCTCACAGCTAAGCGGGCGGACATCACCTTTCTTTGTAGGTGTATGTGCAAGATTTCAATCGCTCCGAAAGAAAGCCATATGACAAAGACTAAGAGAATATTGAGATACTTGAAAGGAAGCGAAGCGAGGCCTATGGTATCCAAAGGAAGGTGGATTCAAGCTAATTGGCTATTCGAGGCTCTCGACTATCTTTGGATCAGAGTGGACAGGAAGAGCACTTCAGGCACATGTCAAATGCTAGGAAACGGACTAATTTCTGGTTTAGCGAGAAGCAAAACTCAATAGCCACCTCTACGAGATGAGCGAGAATACATAGGCTGCGGGCAATTGCATTTGTTGTTGCCCAAATCCTATGGATGAGGCAAAGTGAGAGACTATGAAGTTGAAGAAAAAGAAATTCCAATCATGTGTGATAACACAAGTGCAATTGCAATCACTCAAAATCTGTGTTGCATTCAAGAACAAAGCATATTGATGTCGGATATCACTTCATAAGAGATCATGTTGAAAAGAAGGACATCATCCTGGAATATATCTCAAGCGATAAACAACTAGTGACATCTTCACAAAACCATTATGTGAGTCAAGATTTGAAGAACTCAAACATGAGTTGGGGTTAATTGAGTGGTGACACTCAGGACAAATTAAAGAAGAGAAATGGAACAGAAAAGGGAAAAAGAGTGAAAACAAAAATCGGCCAAGAATCAATCAGACGGAAAGACAGCTACACCGAGTCAGGTGATAATTTGAGTCTCTAAGAGAACTGTGAGAAGTAGAGTTAAATCGGCTAGGAGATAAGTTGAACAACTTATGAGCAAAGTGACAAAAACGCAGTCGTTTTGACTTAGCGGGAATGTTTTAAGGAACACGTCGGCATAATGATGATGTGTGCAGACATAAAGCTGCACACCAAGCTTATGATTGGATATAAATCTTTGCCGCGTTAAATACGAGGCGTGAAATGCTCAATAGGCGTCACGAAATCCAAGCCGTTGATTTCGATCACAATTCAAAAACCGCCTACACGTCCTTTCATAAAAAACCATATTTAAACCATTTTCGTCCGTTTCTCTCTCACACTTCTAAAATCTGTTCATCTCTTTCTCTCAAAAGCAAAGGCAAAAATACTCTCGAAACCCTATCAACTTTCAAATCAATTTAAAGTTTTTCCTTGATATAATCCCGAGAAATGGCACCAACTTATGACTTTACCAAGTTAGGAAAGCAAATCCACACCGGTTCGACGGTGGATTTGAAGAATGGTGAAGCGGTCCGACGACACCCTGGTGAAGAAAATCGCCGAGAAGTTGGAAACGTCCGGGCTAAAACCGTTTCTAACGTTAGAATATCCGATGACCTATGTGGAGGAGGTCGCACAATTCTACGTGAATGCTTTGAGATTCACGATGAAGGAATCAAGTCATCTTTCACGGAAAGCATCGACTATCACTTTGCCAAGGATTTGGTGAACTTTGCTCACTACCAGCCAGAAGGAGCATCCGAGATCAAAGAAGGCGATGTAAACTTGGGCGACGCATGGAAAAAAATAGCCAAGTCCGACTTTGATAAAATAATATACCACGAAAACAAGAAGCTGGAAGGAGGATTATCACAAATTGTTGGACATAGTTGCCAAATGTATCGACATCAAATTTGGCGGCTTGACCAATGTCAAAGCGAAGGCGATTGTAATGGCTGCAATCATCGAAGAAAAGAAGATCAAGCTGGCCGAGTTTGTCTACAGCTGAGACTCTGCCCGAGCGTGAGGAACAAGTCCTTCAAAGAATATGGTTCATTTGGAGGATCCCAGGATATGGCCTCAGTGCTTGGCCGGCTATTGGAGGTGAAAGGAGTCCCTCTTAGACATGGGAAGGCATTCCATGTTAACAAGAGGATGTTGAGCAAACCTCTCGGCGCACGAAGAGAGCTTACGCCAAGAGAGGCGACACCGGTGAGGGGAATCACCGACCAAGAAGATACGATTCTTCCTCTCCGGCCAAGAAGAAAGCTACCTACGCTGCCAAGAAGATCACTTCTGCTCTGAAAAAGAAAACCAAAAATGTTCACCGCCCCTGCAAGAGTCACTCGCCCAAGCGGCCGTGTCACCCCCCTGCGGCGGATCGAAAGGACTCACAAATACCTTCTCCGATTGTCAAAAGGAGGAGAATCAAGCCAAGACGGCTCTCGAGAAACAAACATCGCCACCCCCCCGCCGCCCAGACTCGAGAGGACACCGCCTCCCGGGCCGAGAAATTCCCTAGTACAAACCAGAGACGAAGAAGACTCGTCAAGCGGTCGAACAGGAGAAACCAAAATGAGTCGATTACTCGGCTAGCACAAATACCGGAGCTGCTGGAGAAGTAGAGTCTCCGGATGTAGTTGATAAACGACCAAATCTGTGAAGGCGTCAAAAGCGTCGCGGAGACACTTGTAGCTCACATAGGCGAAGCACAAGAAAGAACCAACCAGCGGCGGATAGTGATGTAATGATCCTATCTCCACCTTACCAGGACATCCAAAATCGTCACAAGTTAGTGGAGAAATGGAAGTTGAGCAAGTCGAGGAACATTCCAACGGCCGAGTTCATAGAAGAAGAAGAGGAAGCTAAATTTCCTTGGATTAACTCTTCGTGCTCCCGGCTCGGATGAAGACAAGCGCACGAGACATCCTGCGAGATCTACAAGGACAGGAGAGAGAGAAAAGCAAGGGGAAGAAAGCGAAGCACGTGAGAAGGCAAGCATCCGCCTATCTCCGGCACCACGAACACACACACATCCTCTCCTTGATGTCTTCTCGGCGGTGGCGAGGAACCGAGGAGAATCTTTCTGGCGCCGCGGAGAAGAGTTGCAAATGCGGCAAGCATTGCCGAGTCAAGAATCCTTCACGAGCAAAGTCAAATGGAGGGACCGGAGAGTCCTCGAACACGGTGGAAATCGATCAATGGGAGTGGTTGACAAAATAGCCACGATATTCTGCTACCACTTCCCCTTCACTCGGAAAAGAAGGCAATAAGGGAAATGGCGATGAACCGGGCTAGTGGGGACCCCACGAGCCAACCCCTATTGAAGGTGTGCTACCACCGCCCAACGGCTGAACAATCAATCGAAACAGCCGGGAGTTTGGAGACGAGTGACCCCATTCCAAGTCACTCACCGGTGCGCCCGGTGAGGAAACTCCTCCACCTGCGGCAAGGTTGGAGGATGCTTTGCAGATGACTCCCAAACGAATCAAGGAGGCGAAGAAGAGAAATTACAATCACAAGAAGAAACAAAGAAGTTGCCATCAACGAAGCTCGAGGCGATTGAGACTGCCTCTCCCGGTGAGGTGCCAAGCGCTCTGGCGAAGCTAATAATGACTATTTGATGCGATCGAGGCACGAGAAGGAATGACCACAGGGAGTTAACACTGGGGCGATGAAAGTGCAATCCATGGGGTTGAGACTCCAATGGATGCCATCAGAAGACCCTAAGACAGTGACACGCCGAAAGGGAGGATCAAACCTCAGGCGGTAGAGAGACCGCTGGGAGGAAATGAAGGCCACGGGAGGTTGAGACTTCCCGGGTAAAGAAAACTGAAGTAGAGAACATCCCTCCTGCTATCATCGACCCATCCGAGAAGGAGATCGCGCACTTCATGATTCCCAGGACAACCCGATGTCACTTTTGGATCGGGAAGAAGCGAAGAAGGCTCATCATCCCCATGACAAATCCAAAAGACTTCACCACGGGTGTTCCAAGCACGAGCAAGTCGATCCCAAGACTACTCGTCAAACTTTTAACTTTGATGATGAGCCACCACCGAAATCTCATCATCGTCCGATGACGCTCATAAGGCCGAGGACCCGATCTCTCGAAATGGAAAAATCACCGAGACCAACGGTTGCTAAGACAATCGAGGCTCGGCAAGCGGGTCCGCTTCACAACAAGACCCAAATAACAACAAGAGACCACTGCGCAGCTCCTCAAGTCTGCAGCGGATCGATTCCCAAAAGAAGCGCCCGCGCACCACTCATCATCAAAAGCGATTCCAGTTGGCGGTGATGAATCCTTCGTAGAGAGTCTTTTCTTTTTCATCGAAATACCGAACTCCACGAAGAGTCGAAACGAACAAGCACGCTATCACGGACCCGACTCTGTTTTTCACTCAAGCACCATTGTTCAGTAGATTTTGATTTTGACGTTGTATGGCCATCACCGCAACCTTGAAGAATCATCCGAGTTCGAGAAGTGTTCAAAGCACTCTTTCTTGAGGTTGAACGGATGGAGAGGCATCGAGCCTCTTTGGACATCGATTGGACAACGAGAGATGCCAACCTTACAGTGACTTGAGAGGCATCACGGTCGGGATAAGGGAATGGTGGAAACAGCAGACAATCAATGCGTGTGGAGCAATTGAGATACTTGAACTTTGTTCAACAAGTTCTTTGGTGTGGAGAGTCAAAAATGCTTGATGCAAAAACGGGTGAGAGAACACATTGAGCATATGCATGAAGCTCACACTTTGCGAAATCAAGGCTGCTGCGTGAGCAAAATACAAATGATATACGACGTTTGGAAGAACACATGACTAGAAAATTCAGCCTTCTCATGGCCGAGATGAAGCTGATTTCAAAGAGAGTCCAACGCTACGATCGTCCGTCTTTCGCTTACAACGCAGACTTGAAGCGAGAACTTCGACTATCCAGACTCGATTTCATGCTTGCCAAAGATGTTCCCTGGGTTCCTCTATCCTTTGATGATGCCAAAAAGGGGAAGATGAATACCCTTAAAGCGACAAAATCTGGAAGTTTGAAAGAAAGAAGCGGTGAGAAGGAAAATCAGGTGAGGAAGTCTTGAAAGCAGAAGAAAGGAAAGCTTGTTGAGGGGAAGGATCGGAGGATGTAACATTGATGATTGCACAAACCCCAACAAGGTCCTATCACGGTGACATTATAAGCGGCAAACTCCCGTGACTCGCCACTCCAACACTGTTGTATCTATGGGTGAGAAGAGAAAAGCAATTGAAGCGAGGGGATGAAGGAAGTGGAAGGAAGAATGGATGCCAGGGTGATGAACATCTTGAAAGAACATGGAGGCATTCCAGTTGACAGAGACACTTATGCCATCTCGGATGTCGGAGACGAGCCACGATCGGTCGATGAATTTAAAACACTCGAATCTGAGGGATACTTTGCAAATATGTCCATGGCTCAAGCTTGGGACTTGTACTGGGAAAAAGGTCTCACCTTATGTGAAGAAGGCGACAGTACGACTTAGCGATCCTCGCTCTGGCACCGTCACTCCATTACGTCACTCACCGGAAAGAAGAGACCTCAAGACAAAGATATCGCCCGGAGGTAGAGGAAGAAGCGTGAGTGGAGGAAGAAGCTTGGACTGGCCTCCGCCAAGAATATTGAATACGTAGATCCGGGGAAAGAAAGGAGGGATCTCTTTGAAAAATGGCTTGACCAAGTGGCAAATTTAAAAGTGGCTAAATCTAACATGCCGAGTATGCAAAGAGAGATTAGAAGAAGAAAACAAGAGACAAACTCAATGCTATGGCGGAGAGACAGAAAGATTAAGAAAAGATGAAGCCCAGGAAGGCATATGAAAAAGAAAAAAAGCGGTGATGAGAGAAGAAGAGAAGAAGAGAAGAAGATCTTTGAACAAGATGAAAGAAGGAGACAACGAAGGAGATGAAGTGTTGCTTTGTCCAACCCTTCGTGTATCTTATTATGTAAATACATACAATGTAAGTCTTACGTAATAAAGCTATAAATTCTTTATTTTTGTGAAGACAAGTATATACTCGATACACCTTGTAAACAATGTGTTAAGTACAAGAATGATATGATCAATAAAAAGATTGATTCTGCACATACATTCTATGTCAATACACTATCTATGTATCTTTGTTATTTGCATCTTTGTATGGTTTAAGTTTTGGCATCATCAAAAAGGGGAAATTGTTAGGAATTTTATTGTTTAGATTTTGATGAATGCCATGTAAAACTTAGAATAGAAAGTTGGCACCCCAATTCTTGTTGTAAAATGCATTGTAATGAATAGAGTGGCCAAGGTGAGTTAAGTCGGCCTACGTCCCAACATGCAAGAAGACAAAATCAAGATCGGAAGGAAGACTACTGCTGCGAGACAATTTGAGTAAGGCAAAGAAGAGTAGACGGAACTCTATCAAGAAGCGGTGAGATGCGGTGAGTGGAGCATCGATCAAGTCAACTCAAGAAAAGCCAAGTCTCAAGTTGAAGTTGAAGTGAGGAAGATTCATCCAATGATTGGAAGCTGACTCTAAGTCACCTGGGAAAGCAAGGAAATGCGGTCAAGTCGAGATAATCGTAAAAGAACCGTTCTGCACAGAAATCAAGAGATTTACTTAAACAAGTAATATCTCCATACCACCTTTCTTGGAGTGCTCGACCCGAAAGCGTGCAAAGGAATGAACCAATGGGAAGCATTACACCGTGTCGAACTCGAAAAAGGTGAAAGAACAATTCATACGAGGAAACGGCAATTCCAAGAATCGCAAGCCAACGATCGCAAAGTGACTTTCAAAAACAAACCTATCTCTTCAACGGGCAAATTTTTGAAAGTTCACTATAAAAGGCCGAGGAGTTTGTTTGAGAAAAAGACATATAGATGACACACACGCGAGATATACAAGCACATCGAAAAAGCAAAACATTCTCAATCCTCAAGCCTACATTACGAAGTACATCAATCCAACACTCACCCCGAAGGAAAGAGAACTTCTATCGTTGAAGAGGAAACTTTTGAAAACAAAGGGGTCTACATTCCGGGAAGGATTGTAGAAAGGTTCAAGTTGAACCAAGTCTTAAGCTTTTGGAGGGCTTCGTGATCAAATCCAAAGAGCTTGAGCAAGTGAGTCAGAGTAACAAAGCGCAAATTTGTGAAGAAGAAGTCGAGTCGTTTGAGAAGCTTGGTGAGTGATCAAGGCGTCTCAGGGGCGAGTCCCTAAGGATCAAGTCGGTGTTGTGATCAAGACTTGTATCTGGACTGTTACCACTTTGTAAACCGATCATTACTTAGTGGATTCCTCCAGGAGTTGGAGAAGAGAGGAGTAGAAGAATTACCCCATCTTGAACCTCTATAAAAACTTTCTTGTGTCATTTACATTTTCAAAGATTTAAATTCTGCACTTTTAACTCGCTTATATCTGGCGATAAATTTGCTATCCATTTGATAATTTATAAGTACTAAATCAAGCTCTAAAATCTTGCTTAATCAAACTTAAGGGTGTTAAGTCTTCCATTAAAAAATAAAACCACAAACAGTTAAATTATAATAACAAAATGAGTTACTCCATCAACAAAACTCAAATTTGAGTGCATTGAGAGATTAACTCTCTTGAGTGACTAATTCGACCGTCCCATCAAGGACACAATTTGTGTAATCAACTCAGAGATTTAAAAGGACTAAATCGAAAATTTGGTAAGGTTTATTCAACCCCCCCCTTCTAAACCTTACACTTACACCCCTTGGGACCTACAGACCTTTTCGAGCCGGCCTGATTTTTTTGTACATGATGTATATATTTGGACTGGGCTAGTCATTTTGGCGGCCCGACCCGACCCAAAATTTTGCAAAAGCCCGATGGGCTCGGGCCGGGCCAACTATATATATAACGCGGTACAACTCGTTTGTGTCACGTTTTGATCCCGATTTCACTGTCTTCAACTGCGATACATTCAACGCCTATCGCAGTACCTACAAAACTTCTTTTAGCAATAATTCGACTTTACACGACGGAAAACCACAAGAGGATTTTTTACAACAAAGAAAGATTAATTAGCCGAAAGAGAAGAAAAAGACATAAGAGTACAGATCAAAAGAAGAAATTAATGGAGAAATTATGTAATCGACAACAGAAGAGTCCAACTGACAGATGAAATAATGGAAGAAAAAGATGAAGCCTTGTGCTATAAATAGACACGAGTCTTCAGCAACAAATAGACCGGGACACCGGGAGATGGGGAGACTCAGAGAAGAAGATATAAAAGATGGAGCCCAGTTAGAGAGAACGTAGCGGAACATGAATGGAGCCAAATTAATTCTTCAACAAATACTTGGAGAATTACGGATCAAATCATCAAATATAAGTTCTTCTTTATTCTTCTCTTTCTTTCCAGTATAATTCTCGTTTTAAATCTTATGTATCGAATTTCTTCTATGTGTTGTTTAGTGGATTAATTAAATGTTCTAGAGGTTTGATGTAATCTTGTTTGATCTTATGTTTGATATTTAGATTTATTTTATTTCGTGCAATTCATGGTTTATTCGTGTTATTTGTATTAATTACATCTTGATTACCTGGCCATTAATCTTTGATGCTTGATGTGTTAATCCACATTTGAGAGAAGAGATTTAATATGAGATCTAGAATAACACAACATAGGAAATTATATAATCGAGAGATTTATAAATCCTTTGAAGTTGTTGTAGAAATTCCACCATGCTATTTAGAATTATAATTCTTGAGGTTTTTATAGAGATATCGAAATCTTGTGTTATAATTTAAAATCACTAGGCACTCGAGAGAGACAGTTGATTAAATTGGAAATTTCAACTTATAAACCATTACTTGAAATAGATAGATTGTTTATCTTACATAAGTGATAACTTGATGAAATAAACCTCTAGAATAATTCTCCCGTAGATTAGATTTAGATGTTTGTATTTTTATTTACATTTAATTATTGTTAATTATAAATCCACAAATCCACCCATTATTGATCAATCAAATATACCATAGGTAATTTATACTTGGTACTTACACACATATTCCTTGTGGATACGACAACCCTACTCATTACACTATATTAAAACTTAACAATTGTACACTTGCGGTAAATTAGGTCAGTATTTTTACGCCTAACAAGAATGCGCGACGTTCCAATTAGATTGGATTTTATTCTACTTGTAAAATAATTTTATTGGAAATTATAATAATATAAAGGCATTTCTTTATCTTATGTTCTTTTGCATTTATCATATATTTGCACACATGATAAAGTTTTTAAATTAATTTACGATATGTGGCATGGTCGCGCATTGATGGCGATCATGGAACATGCCTCTAAGGATTTGATTTTAAATTTGTTCCAAGTCAATGGATTTTTCAAGATAAGATATTAAATAACCCCGTAAGACTTGTACATATGGTGCATGCTCATGAGACGAGGATGTTGCATTCCATTAACATCACTGTTAAGATACAAATGCACATATGTGGTGCTTGTTTGCGAACAAGTTCACTGAACATGACCCAATGAAAATTCTTAGATAGAAGCTTTGTTTGTTGAATAAGAATTTTCATATTGTAATAGTACATGAGTAATCCTCGTACTTGAGGTACGACTGTGGTCTTGTGTATATCTTACAATACTTTGATTTATCTTTTGATTGCTTGACAATCACAAAGAGGTATATGGGTATTGCAGTGATATGAATGGAGGTTTGTGTGTGGCCAACATAGAATTTGACACTTGTCGTTTAATAAGGGAATTTCCTGTGTTTTCATAGTTCGTGGTTCAAAGACCTTGGCCAAGGCACGATGAATTTGTAATGCAATCACATTTATTAAATCAATTGAGTTCGACTTATAAATCTATGCCCAAGATTTAATCGGGAAATTAGTTGTCGAAAGGATCGTACATGTATGCAATTGCAATTGAAATAGGTTTACTCGCTATTTCACCTAATACTAGATAATCATACTACTTGCTAGGTGTTACCATGATTTGTAGGTTCTTGAAATTAAAGAGTTAATTTCATGTATATTTATTAAATGGATTAATAAATAGAATAATTTATTATTATTCGAAAGTTGCAAAAGTTGTATGCTTACTACTAGTGTTAGTCGTGAACCTAAAAGGGTCACACATAATTTTGGATGTTGACATTTTGAGATTGAAAAATCCAATTGTTGGATGCAATTAATTGATATAGATTAATTAATTGAGTTTTAATTTAATTCAGTTATAGTATTAAATATTTAATTAAATAATTTGATTATCTAATTAAATATAATTTGATTAGAGAACCAAATAGTTGGAATAGAACGATTTAATCAATATTTGAATTGATTAATTAAGATTTGAATTAATTAATTAGTAGATTAATTAATTAGACTTTAAAGTCCAATCTCATATCATAATCTAGTAGGCCTAACTGTAGAAGTCCACTAGATAACTGAAGAGAAACAAATAAATATGATTTTCCTTTAGGTTAGTCCATAAGAACACTTATGGACTCGTGATTTAAAATTTTGGATGGTGTAGATCATTTTAGTTAATTTAGGCTTATAAGGGTATAATTGTACTTTTATATTTAATCAGTTTTGTTAATTGGACGATTATTAGCTATTTTTAAGGAAACATAATCCTACCTTTTCAGTTACCCGATTTTTAGGGAGGAAAAATCATCAACTTGAAGCGTTTTTTCAAAATTGATACTTCTTTTCACCATATTTATGAACAATCATTTTATTGTATACTTAGTTCAGTGGACTTGTATACTTAGTCATGTTTTATTGTATATTTAGTTCAGTTGATTTGTATACTTGGTTCAGTGGAATCGTATTCTTAGTTATATAAGTAGTTTAGTGAATTTGTATAGTTTTGTGGATTTGTATACTTAGTTCAATGAAATTGTATACTTAGTTATATAAGTAATTCAGTGGAATTGTATGCTTAGTTAAATGCTTCTATATACTTAGTAATATTTTAATGTATAGTTAGTTCAATGTAATTGTATACTTAATTAAATGTTTCTGTATACTTAGTAATGTTTTAATGTACATGTAGTTTACTGTAATTGTATACTTAGTTAATTGTTTATGTATACTTAGTAATGTTTTAATGTATAGTTAGTTTAGTGGAATTGTATACTTTTCATTAATTGTTGCATGATTCTGTTGCCATATTTGAATAATTTGCAGGTTCGAATGGGAATGGAAAGTGAATCGCTTGATTATAGGGACATGATTAATACAAGATCACGTCCCAAATTTTTAGGAAGCTGTTATTATATTTTAATTTCCTGGATTCCTATTTTACCCCCTCTAATGTATACTTTCATATGAATTGTTGTATAGATTTGTTTATATTTTGGTCATTGATTTATTTTTTTGATGGTGTATATTTGGTCCTATTGTCTTACCTAGAAGGGTGGTCTCACAGAATCCCCTATATATATATATATATATATAGGGATTGGTTCAAATGAGATCAATCCATTTTGGTTAGTCCATAAGAACACTTATGGACTCTTAATTTAAAATTTTGGATGGTGTAGATCATTTTAGTTAATTTAGGCATATAAGGGTATAATTGTACTTTTATATTTAATTAGTTATGTTAATTGGATGGTTATTAGCTATTTTTAAGGAAACATAATCCTATATTTTCAGTTACCCGATTTTTAGGGAGGAAAAATCATCAACTTCAAGTATTTTTTTCAAAATTGATACTTATTTCCGTCATATTTGTGAACAGTCGTTTTATTGTATACTTAGTTCAGTGGACTTGTGTACTTAGTCATGTTTTATTATATATTTAGTTCAGTGGATTTGTATACTTGGTTCAGTGGAATCGTATTCTTAGTTATATAAGTAGTTTAGTAAATTTGTATACTTAGTTCTGTGGATTTGTATACTTAGTTCAATGGAATTGTATACTTAGTTATATAAGTAATTCAGTGTAATTGTATACTTAGTTAAATATTTCTGTATACTTAGTATTATTTTAATGTATAGTTAGTTCAATGTAATTATATACTTAGTTAAATGTTTATGTATAATTAGTAAAGTTTTAATGTACATGTAGTTTAGTGTAATTGTATATTTAGTTAATTGTTTATGTATACTTAGTAATGTTTTAATGTATAGTTAGTTTAGTGTAATTGTATACTTTTCATTAATTATTGCACGACTTTGTTGCCATATTTGAATAAATTGCAGGTTCGAATGGGAAGGGAGAGAAAGGAAAGGTGAATCGCTTGATTATGGGGACGTGATCAATACAAAATCACGTCCCTAATTTTTAGGAAGCGGTTACTATATTTAATTTCCTGGATTCCTATTTTATCCCTTCTGTTGTATACTTATTTATGAAATGTTGTATATATTGTAATATATCTTGGCCATTGATTTACGATTTGGATGGTGTAGATTTAGTCTTATGGACTAACCTAGGAGGGTGGTCTCACAGGATCCCCTCCCTATATATATATATATATATATATATATATATATATATATATGGATATGTATATTGAAAAGAGATAAAAATAAAATGTGTTGAATTATTCAAAACATAGATAAATACACATGTGTGTATTTTTCTCCAAATGGGTGGTCAAATGGTCTAACCATTAATTATTAACAAAAACAATTGGCCAAAAGTATTTGATTCCCATAAGCTTTTTCTTGAGCCATTAACCATTAGTGGGATAATGGTTATCTTACCTAATCATGTTTCCATTCACGTAATTAAAGAAAAGGAAAAGGTAATGTTTATTTTGGCTGACAAAGATTTTAAGCACAAAAATAAAAGGACAGTAGCATTTTCTGGTGAATGGTTCGAAAGTTTTTGTTTTCTTATTGATCTCTCTTTATACAAAGTTTTCTCTTCAAAAGAAAACTTAATAGAGAATAATTAACGGATAATTATTCATCTACAAGATTTTAGCAATAGTTGATTGTGGGAATAAAATACTATTCCATTTTTCAATTTAAAAAACGCAATAAACTATACTAGCGAAGAATTTATTCCGATGTCACAACCAAGAGGTGGACTCAATTAGAGGGGAGGCATTTGAATCTATATTGGCGAGTAATGTTTTCAAATCCGGATCGGACCCACCGGTTTGGCCGATTTAATCGGGAACCGGTCGCGACACCGGCCCGGTTGTCTATCTAAATCGGGTGGCGAAAAAACCTTTGCCACCCGGTAAAACCCGGAAAAAGCCCGGTGACCCTCAATCCCATTTGACCCGATTTATTTGCTTTATTTAAGAAAATGATAAATAAGGTAATTAGTAAACTTAGGACAAGGAATAAGGAAATATAAAAGGAATTTACCATGTTAAAAGATTTCATAACTATTTTTTATAGCAGAGATTTAAGTATTTTTTTTTAAATAATTAATATAGTCGATACTTAAGATTAACATTGAATTAGGTAAAAATTCAATAAGCTTATCAATCTTATTCAACAATTATATGAAATTTTATAAAAGAGTAGTTGCTCATACACATGTACATATATATGTATATTTACAGTTCGATCGGTTTTTTTTAAACGGTTTAGCCGGTCGGACTAGTGACCCAGTGACCCAATTCTTTGTCCGGTTCAATATCCAGTCCAGGTTTAAAAATATTGTTGGCGAGTTTACGAGGATTTACCTTGCTGTGAGGAATTTGGATTCCTTCTACATCATCTTTAAAAGGAAGCATTTTAGGTAAGATCCTAAACCTTATTTTACCACTTGTATAAACGCACGATCATTAAATCGCTACGAGAATCAGGGGCTTTATTTTATGTATAATTATATGTATGATTTAAATTTTTAAATTTACGTTGCGTTTAGCCCTCGATATAGCGAACCCGACACTGGCATGATTTTGCGATTATACAAGTTTATGTGTGTTTTTAAGTATGTTTTAAATAGTTAAAATATGTTTAACTATTAATTTTATGTGCGATGTAATTGTTTTGTTCAATTTGTACTTGGGATAAATTGGATTCAAATTATTTCTTACAAAAAAAAAGGAAATATTGAATTGCCACGAATTGTCGAGACTTCAAATTTTGTTTTGATTTCAGAAAATGTTTAGTTTGATTAAACCAAACTTTTGTTTGTTAAGTTTGATAAAACCAAACTTTTGTTTGTTTATGTTAAACAAATCAGATAACACAAAGTTGGAGATTATCACTGTTAACTAAGTTAAAGCTTAGTTTAATTGTATATTAAATTCAAAGTGTTTGATAGATGTATTAGATGGTTTAGATTTGAATCTGTGATTCGAAATATTTAGAACAGATTTCCAGGTTTTAATTCCATGATTAACAAAAATTATTTGTATGAATAATCAAAATAACTTTTATCCCAAAAATTAAATCGATACATATAATTTGGTAAATTTAAATGCTTTAAATTCATGTGATGAATATTTTAGCATGATTTATTTAGGGATGATCATGAGCCTATGACCAATGTGATTGGAAGTATTTTATTTCTTTCGGTTTTCGGGGCCTGCGAGCCTCTTATTCTATTATTTGTAAGTTATTTAAATTTTCGCATTGAGAGTAAACTAGGTGGTGAGGTTTTCCATTTATTGTAATTGGAGGACGTTCTATGCTAAAGGCCCACGCTTGTGTGGGTATATTTTTACAAATGTAATAGAATAGGAAACTCAAGACCCATGCATGTATGAGTATATTAATGAAATATAATACAAATAGTTCTACTTATTTTGACCCTTAGATTGACCACAAACCCATTTTTGCTCAAATGGGTCGCATAGGTTGGCCATGATCATTCTATTGCTTTTTGCATAAAATGTATGCAAGATTTATTTAATTCTTTTTGCTTGCACTTATATGATGAATTGCGTTATATAAAACCAATTGAGTAATTAAGTTGATGAGATCTTTGAAAAGTTTAAAACCCCATGTTTTTGAAACTTAAAAAGAAATTTAATTTTAATTAATTCCATATCAAACAAAATGACAAGATAGGTAGGACTCATCGTTCCTTGCCTTCCATCAAAGGTAGATGACATGACGATGCTACCATACTTGGCCACTGGCCATGAGTCGTTGAGTGACTTTGTGTTGGAAAGCTATGATATCTACCAAGCATTGAGATACTCATGGGATGGACTCGTCTTTGTATTGGACACGAGGAACATCTTAATCCTCCATCTACACGAAGGTTTGATGGGTTATGTTTGACGTTTAGTACTATATATGCTCATTAAATGGGGGTATATGGGAAAATATGAGGCAAAATAATCTTGAGGGTTGTATAAATGATACAATTGTCAAAGAGTTGACTACCAATAGAAATATCTCATGGGCTCATAAAATTGGGGTATGAAATATTTCTGTTGGGCTTCAAGCCCATTAAGAAAATTAGATTTTTCGAATTTTATTATGGGATTAATAAAATTTGAATAAAATAGTGGGAGACATTTAATATTAAAGACCTTATATTGAATGAATATATTTTCCATAGTTTACTCATTTTCTGCTTCGTTTATTTTTTTTTGTAGATAATTCTACTAAAAATGGCTAAGAATCCACTAGGATCCACACTTGAGAAAAACAAATTAATTGGCCCAAACTTTGTTGATTGGTTGAGATACCTAAAAATTGTCCTTCAGTCTGAGAAGAGGGCTTATGTACTTGACCAAGCACCTCATCCACCTCCTGAGGATATTAAATGAGATGCCTATGGAGAATACCTTCGTCATATTAATGACAATCTATATGCTCGGTGTTATATATCGGCATCAATGTCAAATGAGCTGCAAAGGCATAATGAAGGTCTAGAAACTCCTAGTGAGATTCATCTCTATCTACAAGAGTTGTACGGTGAGAGAACGCGACAAATAAGATATCAGATATCAAAGGAGATTTTTAGATGTCGTGTGACTGAGGGCTCTTCAGTCCAAGACCATGGGCTAAAGATGATAGCACTCATTGAAAGGCTTACGTCCCTTGGAGTCATTATGGACAATAAACTCTATGTGGATCTTTTATTGCAATCTCTGCCTAGTCTCCCTGAATTGGTGAACATGTTAAAGACGGTTGAATCTACTATCAAAAAGAATAAGCCAGTCTTGCTTGTTGGATCCACTTCCGGATCAAAGGCTGCAAAGTCTAAGAAAAGAAAGTGGAAAGGAAAGGGTTCCTCTAAGCCCAACAAGAAAGCAAAGGACAATGACAAGAAAAAGATCAGTTCTCAGCCAATGACAAATGCCATTAATGTGGCAAACTGGGGCATTGGAAGAGGAATTACAAGGAGTATCTTGTCAGTCTGAATGTTCAGGTATATATTTTGTTGAAGTTAACTTATCTGTTAATGATGCTTCTTGGGTATTGGATATCGGTTGTGGCTTACATATTTGCAATGATTTGCAGATAATGGTAAGAAACAAGAAGCTTGATAGAAAGGAGTGGTCCTTCAGATGGGGAATGGAGCAAGAGTTGTTGCATTAGCTATAGGGACTATTTGTTTTAATTTGTGTTTGAACAATTGTCCTTATGTTCCGGATATTATTAGAAATATTATCTCACTCCTGGTTTAGACAGAGAATGTTTTAAATTTGTAATTGAGAATGAAACTTCTTCCATTTTCAAAGATTATACATTTATATATTACGGTTATTTGATAAATTGTTTATACATTGTTACTCCCCATAATCCCATACTCACAATTCAACAAAATAAAAGAAAATTAGGTAATCATAGTTCTGTCACTCTTTAGCATGCTAGATTAGGTCATATTTCCGAAAAAAGAATACACAAGTTGGGACAAAAACTCAACATTATGGGAGAGCAAAAGATGCCAACATGTGAATCATGTCTTAAAGGAAAAATGACCAAATCACCATTTGTTGGACAAGTGGATGAGCCAAAGATTTGTTGGATTTGATCCATACGAATATTTGTGGTCCACTAAGTGTTAGTGCACGAGGGAACTATAACTATTTCATAACTTTTACTAATGACTATTCAAGGTATGGTTATGTATATGTTATGAAGTTCAAATCTGGGGCTTTTGAAAAGTTCAAAGAATTTAGATGTGAGGTGAAGAAACAAACTAGTCGTAGTATTAAGACTCTTCGATCGGATCAAGGAGGCGAATACTTGACCACTGAGTTTCTTGATTACCTAAAGAGAATGGGATACTCTCACAATGGACTCCTTCTGCTACTCCACAACTCAACGAAGTTTCAGAATGTAGAAAATTGAACTTTGTTAGACATGGTTCGATCGATGATGAGTTTTACTACTTTACCTCTTTGATTCTGGGGCTATGCCTTAGAGATAGCATCATACTTATTGAATAGGGTGCCATCTAAAGTCGTGCCCAACACACCATATGAAATGTGGTGTGGTAAGACACCCTCCTACAAATACCTCAAAGTATGGGGGGTGTGCTGCTTATGTCAAACAACAAGTGGGAGATAAGTTGGATATGCGATCCATCTTATATAAGTTTGGGGGGTATCCAATAGAGTCTATAAAATACTATTTCTATGATCCTTCAGAACAAAAGGTTTTTGTTTCGATGAATGCTACTTTCCTTAAAGAAGAATTTCTTTCTAAGACGAGTGGCGAATCAGTAGAACTTGAAAAAGTTCAAGAACCACAGAATTTCCCAAATTTTTTTGCAGATAACGCACCAGCTAAAGCTGGACCATCTAAAGCACAACCTCTTCGAAAATCTATAAGGATTTTAAAGGCGCCTGAGAGGTTAGACCTTTTATTAGAGAACAAAGAAGAGGGACTCCTTTTGGATAATGATCCAAGAAGCTATGGAGTGGCAATGTCAGACATCGACTCAAAGAAATGGCAAGAATCAATGCAATCCGAAATTGACTCCATGTACTCCAAAAAGGTATGGACCTTTGTGGATCCACCAAATGGAATTGTTCCCATTGGTTTCAAATGGGTCTACAAGCGAAATCTTAGAGTAGATGGAGAGGTGGCAACCTTTAAACCACGTTTGGTTCCAAAAGGTTATACTCAAAAAGCAAGGAGTTGATTATGATGAGACCTTTTCACCAGTAGCGATGCTTAAATGCATTAGGATCTTGCTAGCCATATCAGCGTATTATAACTATGAGATATTGGCAAATGGATGTGAAGACCACTTTTCTTAATGGAAACATTAAATAAGAAATCTATATGAAGCAACCAGAGGGCTTCATATCCCATGGAAGCGAGCAAAAAGTTTGTAAACTCCAGAGATCCATTTATGGACTCAAACAAGCGTCGAGGAGTTGGAACATTCGGTTTGATGAAACGATCAAAACATTTGATTTTCATAGGAATCCGGATGAACCATGTGTATATAAGAAGGTTAGTGGGAGTGCATTTGCATTTGTTGCACTATATATTGATGACATTCTACTCATTGGAAATGATGTAGGTATGTTGCAATCAACTATGACTTGGTTGTCTAAACAGTTCTCCATGAAGGACTTGGGAGAAGCATCTTTTATCCTAAGGATAAAGATCTATAGAGATAGATCACGAAAGATGATCGGACTATCTCAGTCCATGTACATAGATAAAGTGCTAAAAAGGTTTAGTATGGAGGAATCCAAATGAGGATATCTGCCTATGAGTCATGTTGTTTCACTTTCTAAAGCTATGTCTCCTAAGACACCTGAAGAAAGAGAAAGAATGTCTTGCATACTTTATGCATCCGCTATTGGAAGCACAATGTATGCAATATTATGTACCAGGCCTGATGTCGCACATGCTTTGAGTGTCACGAGCAGGTATCAGTCCAATCCAGGTGGTAAACACTGGAATGCCGTTAAGATGATACTTAAGTACTTTAGAAGAACTGAGGATACGTTTTTTATATATGGCAGTGGAGAGCTAAAACTAGAAGGGTTCACTGATTCTAGTTTCCAGTCTGATAAAGACGACTCTAAGTCCATGTCTGGATATATATTCATCTTGAATGGGGAGCAGTTACTTGAAAAAGTTCCAAACAAGAAATGACTGCAGACTCCACCACTGAAACCGAATATATTGTTGCATCGGATGCAATAAAAGAGGTTGTTTGGATACGAAACTACATCCAAGGGTTGGGTGTAGTTCCATCTGTCGTTGATCCAATAATGATTTGTTGTGACAACAATGGTACTATAGCGCAAGCAAAAGAGCCAAGATATCATCAAAGATCCAAACATATAATGAGACGATACCATCTGATCAGAGAGATCATTGGTAGAGGTGACATTGTTGTGGATCGAGTTGCTTCAACAGAAAATGTAGCAGTCCCGCCAACTAAGCTCTTAGCACAAAAATTATTACAGAACATCTCGAAAATATGGGCCTAAGATACATGGGCAATTACAACTAGAGCAAGTGAGATATTGCTAGAGTAGAATGTCCGACGTTCCAATTAGATTGGATTTTATTCTACTTGTAAAACAATTTTATTAGAAATTATAATAAAATAAAAGTATTTATTTATCTTATGTTCTTTTGCATTTATCACATATTTGCACATATGATAAAGTCAGATCAATTTAAGCTATGGGGCATGGTCGCGCATTTGATGGCGATCATGGAACATGCCTCTAAGAGGGCGTTTGGCTGAGCTTATTTTAAACATCTTATAAGCTCATACATCTGATAAGATGTTTTAGGAGCTGATAAGCAGCTGGATCTTATTTTATAAATAAGCTCTTAAAGTGTTTGGATAAAATAAGATCATGGATCTGATAAGTTGTTTTATTATCTTATAAGTTGTTAATGTGTTTGGTATTATAAGCTCTTTTAGTGTCTTAATGACCAAAAAGGACATGACACCATTAATATCATATAAATAATTATTCTTTTACATATTTTTGTTTTCAAATGGATTTAAAGAGTTCTATCAAATAATATAAAATATTTCAGCTTCATATAAAAGTTTTTTAGAAAATATTTTAAAATAAAAAGTTAAAATTAACTAGCATTTTTAACAGTTAAAAATGGTAGAGTTTTACACTTCCAGGAAAAATGACGGCAAACCTCTAAAACACAAAATAAATCTTGGAGCGGGAGAAAATGAAAGGATCCACCCATTTTTATACATGAACATAACTAATCTAATAGGAAATATAAATTGATATCCACATAAATGTAAACCATTCTATTAAAATATTAAATTATTTTTTAATTATCAAACATATGAGTCATAAATTGAAAAACAAAGCATCAAAATCTTGAATCATATCCATAAAAATTATCATTCCCTTCCAGCAATACCATAGCAATCGAATCACGAGCTGCCATCCAATAAGCATTGTTTGGATTATTTTCAATTTCTCCATTTGAAACTCTAGTAGATGCTTCATCAACACGTTCACTGTATGGCTCATAACTTTGATCCTCTGCTATTTGAAATGATTCGTCTGATACATTTTTCTTTCTTATATAATTGTGAATCGCCATAGTTGCCAGCATAATTTCTCTTTGTGTGTCAATATGAAAATAAGGCATATCGGCTAGAATATTCCATCTTGCTCTCCCGTGGCAGCAACATCAGAAAATAACTTATCATATCGAAACCAAATCAGAGATAAATCTTTGTTCCTAAACTTATTATAGTCTCCATTTTCCTGCAATAATAAAGTATACAAATTCAATCTCAGACATGGTAAATAAAATAAATTAGTGACTTGTATAGATTAGTGTTAGAGACATTACTCCAAGTTTTCTTTCCCACCACTCATCAGAAGCATCAATTGAGTTCTTCATAGGATCCCAACCGATTCCAGTCTCTTTGTGCATTAATTTCTTAAAGAGGAGCCACTCTTTTTTCATAGCATCCCAATGATTTCGAAGTTGTTTGTAGACATAGTTTCTCCTAGTAATCTTATTGAACCTTCTCACCAAATTATTCCATCCATTGTTATTGAAGTGGCTATTTGGCTTATTGCCTTTTTCAATTTCATCCTCACATATTTCAATATGAACTTAACATTTAAATATGCATCCCACCTTGCAGAATATCGTGCGTCACCCTGTTGATTTATTTTACGTGCACTCTTACTTGTACTCTTACCAGAAATTGCATTTGACATGACCCCTTTATTTCTATTATCTTGACTCTTCATGTACTGTTTTCATAGCATCAAAATTTAAAAGAATTAATCAATTAACTACTAATAAAAGAACATGTTGGAAAGAATATTCAAAGAACAACTCAGTGATACAAAAGAGACAAGCAAAGTTTCAACTAATTGGAGATCATTTACAATTCAAAAAATCACAAAAAAATCCTTTCATAATTATCTACCAACTGCCCAGCACTATGAATTATACATGGTGTTCTCATATCTCTTCATCATCTATCTCTCTGTTACTCTATTCAAACCAAAATTTTACCAAACACCAATAATTTTATTTTATTCCCAAACAAATTGAATAAGGTAACACAAAGGAGAAGAAACAATAATACATTACTATTATATCTATATATCAAAAGGTAAAACACAAATAGACAAAATCAGATTAAACTTGAAATTGAAGAAACAGAGATATAATGTTAAACGGTACAACACAAATAGACAAAACCAAACTAAACATGAAATTAAAGAAACAAAGATATCAAATTAAACGGTACAACTCAAATAGACCAAATCAAATTAAACATGAAATTGAAAGAAACAGAGATATCAAATTAAACATGAAATTGAAAGAAACAGAGATATCAAATTAAACATGAAATTGAAAACAAAATCATTATATTAAGCCTCCCATCTTGATCGAGTAGCCAAAAAATACACAAAACATAAAAAGAGAAATTGAGGGCTGAGAAAGGGTTTACGCAATCGGGTCTCGAACTGATGCTTTGATTGTATCTCTGGAACAAGGATTTAACCAGCCACGATGCTATGTAAGTTGATGCTCCAGTTAAACAATCTGTCTTCTCTGCCAAAAATTCGGATTGAGGAAGAAAGACTTGAAGACGATGAAGAAGCAACAAAGAGGAACGGTATGGGGTGTTCAAGAAGACGAGAATTGAGCAGAAACAACATGACTCTAACGTAGGGTAAATAAGGAGATAACTGGAATATTATAAAATTAATGAGGGTGTTTTTGTCATTCTATTATTAAAAATAAGGAGCTTATAAGATCCCTCAAAATAAGTTGGGGTGGGGGTATTTTTTTTTAAGAGCTTATAAGATGTTAGACAGCTTTTTTTAGATCTTATAAGCTCTTTAAGAAAAATTTTACCAAACAAATTTTGAGAGCTTATAAGCTCTCAAACATTTTATAAGCTGTCTTGAGGAGCTTATAAGCTCAGCCAAACACCCTCTAAGGCTTTGATCTTAAATTTGTTCCAAGTCGATGGGTTTTTGAAGATAGGACATTAAATAATCCCGTAAGACTTGTACATATGGTGTATGCTCATGAGACAAGGATGTCGCTTTTCATTAACATCAGTGTTAAAATACAAATGCACATATGTGGGTTCGTGTCAGCGAACAAATTCACTGAACATGACCCAATGAAAATTCTTAGATAGAAGTTTTGTTTGTCGAATAAGAATTTTCATATTGAAATAGTACATGATTAATCCTCGTACTTGAGGCACGACTGTGGCCTTGTGTATATCGTACAATACTTTGATTTATCTTTTGATTGCTTGACAATCACAAAGAGGTATTTGGGTATTGCAGTGATATACATGGAGGTTTGTGTAAGTCCAAGTGGCTACGATAATCTAGAGTGGGGTGAATAGATTATGCTCATTTTCTCGATTATGCCATCTTTTTCGAATGTAATAAAACAAGACAAGAATGGAAGTGCGGGAAGTAAACACCATGCGTCGATTTATAGAGCTTCACCCCACCTAGAGACTACGTGCTCTACCACCCCAGTATATCCGGGATGGGTTTGGAAAAAGAAAAAGAATTTTATTAATTACCACAATTAATACAACATCACCTTACAACACCTCTTTGGAGATTACCACAATCTCCCTTGAAGATTACCACAATCTTCAACGGCACCTTGTGAAGATTACCACAATCTTCAACCTTGAAGAACACCAAATTCTTCAACACCTCAAAGAGCACCAAACTCTTCAACAAGAAGATTACCACAATCTCACCTAACACCTAGATCACCCAAATGTGTTCTTACCACAAGAATACTCACAAGGATATCTTGTGTTGAATGATGAACCCAAAACTTCAAGATTACAACTCGATAATGAATAATACAATTTTGAGTGCAAGTGTAATCAAGAATCAAGCCTAGACCTCAAGATGTGAAAGTGAAATGCCTTAGGCTAGTACAACAAGAATATAGAAATTGAAGAACAAAAGTGTTTGCTTGAATGTATCTTATTGTGTTGTAGTATTCTCTCATGTTGTGTTGATTCAATTCTTCATCTATTTATAGAGGATGTCTTGAACTTGATAGGCTCCTCCTAGGAGATTGAAATCTGTAAAAAAATTGCAAGACAAATGAAGAATATAGATGTTAGAGATCAACACCATAAATTGAGGAAAAGTTGTTTGTTGCACAACAGTTAGAATTTGTTGTCAAAACGGTAAGGTGACCAGTCGCGCAGAGATATATGTTGAGAAAATAAACCCAGAAATTACATAGGGCGACCGGTCACCATGGGGTTTGACCGGTCGACACCCCCTTGGACCGATTTCCCTCTTCAAAAATGCAATACAGAGAAGTTTGCAAAATTCGAACCATACTCAGACACTGGTTACCCTATATGACGATGGGTCCACGCCACAGGTCGCCCTATAGGGTGACCGGTCCACCTCTTTTTTTTCAGCAAACAGGTTGTTCTCTGTTTTGCACAACTTTCAGTAACGGGTTGCCCTATAGGGCGACCGGTTGACCTCAAAACAGAGGAGTTGTCCAATTTTTGTCGAAAATGAACTTCAAGAAATACTCCAAAAAAATAGTAAAAACATTTTAGACCGATTGGGAGTATTTGGACAACATTTAGAAGTATTGTTTTAGTGTAAAAACACAATGAAACAAATTCATCAAAATCATGACAAAACATTTATGTGTTGTCCAATTTTTTGTCAAAATAAACTTCAAGAAATACTCCGTAAAAATATTAAAAATATTTTATATCGATCGGGAGTATTTGGAACATTTAGAAATATTATTTTGGTGTAAAAACACATTTAAACAAAATCATCAAATCATGATAAAAATATTTATCTAACAAGCTCCCCCTTTTTGATGATTACAAACCAAAACAATTTTAAGAGGACGATTTTGAAACAAAACAAATTTTCGGTAAAAAATAAACTATTCGTTTAGAGCGACAACATTCCACGCATAATAATCATAAGGCTGGGAGTAAAGATTTCCAAAACATTTTGCAAAAGCTCCCCCTATCAATATGCACATTAAGAGTAATAAAGAAGCAATCAACCAAAAGCTAAAAGCTCAGCTTTTACATATTGAGTTTAAGTATCAAGAGCTTATAAGCTCCCCCTGTCAACAAAACATCATTAGACATGTAAATGAGTCCACAATACAACAAATGGACTACGTATGATCCACAACTTTTGGCTTTTAACAGACCACAACTTATAGCTTCTTTCGTGAGCTTATTTTAGCTTCTTTGAGCTAAAGAGCTTATAACATGTTTCTCCCCCTTTGGAATTATAAAAAAGAATGTTAGCACGATAAAAACAACATATATCCATATCAAAGTGTGCAATTTAACCGATTTATCGAGCTATTGATCATTAAGCTTAAAATTCCAAAAGTTAAGGGAAGAGTTGATCATATGACTTGTAAAAGCTCATTTGATTTGCAAAAACATGATTTCTATAAATATATAAGACATTTGAAATCGAGAGAATCATGTAAACATAGACCTCATTCAATGTACATTATGTCTAAACAAGCTCGAAATGAGGTAAAAGACTCGGCGGTTAATGATTAAAAATAAATGTCCGCGAGTTATCCTTGAGACGGATTTAAACACATCTCAATTTTTCTCGTTTTTAGAAACATAATCCATTAGAAAAAGATATTGAATCTCAATATGTTTAGTTCGATTATAACGAACCATATTTTGAGAAATTATTATCACCGGACTTGTTATCCCAAAAAAATATGAACACTTTAAAACTTTGGATAAATAGGTCATAAGAAGAAGTGTCTTTCAAATATTTGAAAATTTCTTTTAACGACACTTTAATGAGATTAATTCTGATAGTTTTGAAGTCGAGCATATAGACATAAGGCATAAAAAATGTCGAGTCTAAAGGAGTAATAGACGTAGATAAACATACCTCGAATTTGTTTATTAACCAATATGCCTTTCTCAAACTTGATCAATCATGATGTAGGTTTCCATAGGAGTAGAGACGTTTCTTCCTTCCTTAATGCCGAACTTCTTCAAAAGTTCTTTTGTATATATTGATTGTGAAATGTAGATACCTTCTTGGCGTTGCTTCATTGAAATCCAAGGAAGAAGTTAAGCTCCCCCATCATGCTCATCTCAAATTTACCTTGCATCAACTTAGAGAGTTTATTGCACAAAGATTCATTAGTAGCACCAAAAATAATATCATCAACATAAATTTGCACAAGTAAGCAATCTTGCCCTTTTTTCAAAAATAAAGAGAGCAGTATCAACTTTACCTCTTGTAAAACCATTTAAAAATGCGGATTTAACATCCATTTGGTAAAGCTTGAAATTTTTAAAACAAGAATAGGCAAGTAAAATGCGAATAGCTTAAAAAACATGCTACGGGTGCAAATGTTTCAACATAATCAATACATTCTACTTGACAATACCATTGAGCTATTAACCTTGCCTTGGTCATCAAGCTTGTTCCGAAATACCAAAAATTTCTGCAAAATCTTAACAAGATATCTTGCCCAAGAGCATAGTAATATCGAATAATATAGATACTATAACAAGTAACGCATACTATGCTTTAAAGAAAATCATCAAGAGTTTAATAAAAACATGTAAATTCAAATATGCTTATAGGAAGCTATATGAGGTCTCTTTTGAAATTTGAAAATCCGAGAGCATATAGTCGAGACCTTATTTAAAAGAAGTATTTGAACAATAGTTTTGACAAAGCAAATAAGACTAAGGACATGAATATGTGCAATCAAATGCATAATTTTGAGAGGATTATAAAAATCGAATGTTTTATCAAAATAAAATTTAATCCTTTACAAGTCTCGAATAAAATAAGCTTTATCGAATAGTGTCTTTCAAAAATCGGAAAATCCTCTTAATGGCACTTGTATGAGATACTTTGAAATATCTTGGAAAGCAAGCACATAGGCATATGACAAAAATATATCGAGTCTATGAGATGAATAACAATGGTGAGCGTACCTCGATAGTTTATGTCACTCTGACATATTATGACGTAGATGGTCATTTATGAAGGTATATATCCTACACAATTTTTAAATAATTCTTGCACAAAATATAATGGTAAAAGTGTAGGCTAAAGCAATAATAGATGTCACAAGTATGCTTATGCTATATAAATACATAAGAGATAATAAAACACATTAGTCTTAGTAAATGCACAAGATTTTTAAAAACATCATGCAAGGTCTCCTTTTCAAAAAAAATTAAGAACACAAATGTATAGAAGACCTTATTTTTTAAAAATATTTTGAAAAATCATTTTAAAAGCAAAAATTCAAGCATACATAAAACATTATGAGTATTTAAATAAGGAGAGATACGGTTTACCAATTTCTCCATTTCCGCGGGTTGTGTCTTTTCCTTTGTTGGTAGTATCTTCTTCTTGAGAAGTCACTTTGTTGATGATGGCTTCTCCAATTACTCCATTTCCAAGGATTGTGTCCTTCCCATTGTTGATGATGTATTCCTCTTGGAAATTCATTTTGATGTTGTCTTCTACTTTGATCAAATGAAACTGTCATTTGATGTCTTCTTGGTGGTATGAATTTCCTTTGATTGTTATTCCGTCGGGAACCTAATATGACATTGTTTTGTGGTACCCTCAAGTGTTTGGGTCCTTTGGGATTAGCTTTGAGACTTTTAGGTCTCCAATAATAATTAGAGTTATTTCTAGCCCGACAAATATTTACCGTATGACCCTTTTTACCACAATAGAAACAAGTAATAATTTTAGGAACATAATGACCAACATGCTTAGAGACTTGATTTTTTTTCATATGATTAACGATATTAGGCTTATGATCAATTCCTAGTTTCAAATTATCACAACTATGAAAATCAACAATTTTGGTCATTTTATCGGTACTCAAGTTGAATTTTAATAAATCATTTTTCATGCAATTAATATCCTCAACAAGAGTATTATTTTCTTTTTCAAGGTTTCTAACCTTATCAAGTGTGGTAGTGTGAGCACATGAAAGTGATTCATAGGAAGTAAATAAGCTATCCTTATCATTTTTCAAAACATTGAATTCATTTTTCAGATTTTTGTATTTAACAAGCAAGCTTTGGAATTCATTTTGAAGTTCATCGAAATCATTTTGCAAATCATCATAATCATCATGGATTTCATTACTAAAAGAAATAGACGAGTTTGAGCGTACCTTATTGTCTTCGTCGATGCCCATTAAACATTGTTCGGCTTCCTCATTATCGGAGGTTGTAAGAAACTCATCCCATGTTGTTGGATTTGATGTTGTATCCATTTGAGAGGTAGATGCTTTTGAATCGCTCCTTTCATTTGCATATACTTCATAGATAGCTTCTAATTTTTCCCATGCTTCATGTGCCGATCGTATTCCTCGAATATGACCGTATTCCGAAAATGTAAGTGAACAATGAAGAATATTTAGAGCTTTACCATTTAAGGAGAGAATTTCTTTTTCTTCATCATTGAGTTCCTTGAGGACTTTGGAAGTGAGTGGTCCGTCTTTCATTGGGATGGATTCTCCATTAATGATCGTGTTCCAAATATCGAACCCGCAACTTTGTAAATAGCATTCCATTCTTTCTTTCCAAAATGTATAATTTTTGGAGTCGAATAGTGGTGGCTTGTTGGTGGAGGCGCCGATGGTGTAGACTTCATTCATAGCCAATTATCGTTCATCTTTATTCGCAATGTGGAACGAGCTTGCCAAAAAGTTTGGCTTTGATACCACTTGTAAGTCCAAGTGGCTACGATAATCTAGAGGGTGTTGAATAGATTATGCCCATTCTCTCGATTATGCTCTCTTTTTCGAATGTAATAAACCAAGACAAGAATGGAAGTGCGGGAAGTAAACAACACGTGTCGATTTATAGAGCTTCACCCCACCTAGGGACTACGTGCTATACCACCCCAGTATATCCGAGATGGATTTCGAAAAAGAAAAAGAATTTTATTAATTACCACAATTAATACAACATCACCTTACAACACCTCTTTGGAGATTACCACAATCTCCCTTGAAGATTACCACAATCTTCAATGGCACCTTGTGAAGATTACCACAATCTTCAACCTTGAAGAATACCAAATTCTTCAACACCTCAAAGAGCACCAAACTCTTCAACAAGAAGATTACCACAATCTTCTTACACCTAACACCTAGATCACCTAAGTGTGTTCTTACCACAAGAACACTCACAAGGATATCTTGTGTTGAATGATGAACCCAAAAATTCAAGATTACAACTCGATAATAATTAATAATACAATTTTGAGTGCACGTGTAATCAAGAATCAAGCCTAGACCTCAAGATGTGAAAGTGAAATATCTGAGGCTATTACAACAAGAATATAGAAATTGAAGAACAAAAATGTTTGCAAGAATGTATCTTATTGTGTTGTAGTATTCTCTCATGTTGTGTTGATTCAATTCTTCATCTATTTATAGAGGATGTCTTGAACTTGATAGGCTCCTCCTAGGAGATTAAAATCTGTAAAAAAATTGCAAGACAAATGAAGAATATAGTTGTTAGAGATCAACACCATAAATTGAGGAAAAGTTGTCTGTTGCACAACAGTTAGAATTTGTTGTCAAAACGGTAAGGTGACCAGTCGCGCAGAGATAGATGTTGAGAAAATAAACCCAGAAATTACATAGGGCGATCAGTCACCATGGGGTTCGACCGGTCGAAACCCTCTTGCACCGATTGCCCTCTTCAAAAATGCAATACAGAGAAGTTTGCAAAATTCGAACCATACTCAGATATCGGTTACCCTATATGGCGACCAGTCCATGCCACCGGTCGCCCTGTAGGGTGACCGGTCCACCTCCCTTTTTTCAGCAAACAGGTTGTTCTCTGTTTTGCACAACTTTCAGGCACGGGTTGCCCCATAGGGCGACCGGTTGACCTCAAAACAGAGGAGTTGTCCAATTTTTGTGGAAAATGAACTTCAAAAAATACTCCAAAAAAATAGTAAAAATATTTTAGACCGATTGGGAGTATTTGGAAAATATTTAGAAGTATTGTTTTAGTGTAAAAACACAATGAAACAAATTCATCAAAATCATGACAAAACATTTATGTATTTGTCCAATTTTTTGTCAAAATAAACTTCAAGATATACTCCGTAAAAATATTAAAAATATTTTATATCGATCGGGAGTATTTGGACAACATTTAGAAATATTATTTTGGTGTAAAAACACATTTAAACAAAATCATCAAAATCATGATAAAAACATTTATCTAACAGTTTGTGAGTGGCCAACATAGAATTCGACACTTGTCATTTAATAACGAAATTTCCTATGTTTTCATAGTTCGTGGTTCAAAGACCTTGGTCAAGGCACGATGAATTTGATTCATAAAAGAATCGCAAGAACTTGAATGGAATGACAATTATTAAATCAATTGGATCCGACTTATAAATTTATGCCCAAGATTTAATCGGGAAATTAGTTGGCGAAAGGATCGTGTATGCAACTACAATTGAAATAGGTTTACTCGCTATTTCACCTAATACTAGGTAATCATGCTACTTGTTAGGTGTTACCATGATTTGTATGTTCTTGAAATTAAAGAGTTAATTTCAAGTATATTTATTAATTGGATTAATAAATAGAATAAGTTATTATTATTCGAAAGTTGCAAAAATTGTAAGCCTACTACTAGTGTTAGTCGTGAACCTAAAAGGGTCACACATAATTTTGGATGTTAACATTTTGAGATTGAAAAATCCAATGGTTGGATGCAATTAATTGATATAGATTAATTAATTGAGTTTTAATTTAATTCAATTATGGAATTAAATATTTAATTAAATAATTTGATTATCTAATTAAATCTAATTTGATTAGAGAACCAAATAGTTGGAATAAAATGATTTAATTAATATTTGAATTGATTAATCATGATTTGAACTAATTAATTAGTAGTTAAATTAATTAGACTTTAAAGTCCAATCTCATACCATAATCTAGTAGGCTTAAGTAGAAGTACACTAAATAACTGAAGAGAAATAAATAATATGATTTATATATATATATATATATATATGGATATATATATTGAAGAGAGATAAAAATAAAATGTGTTTAATTATTCAATGCATAGATAAATACACATGTGTGTATTTTTCACCAAGTGGGTGGTCAAATGGTCTAACCATTAATTATTAAAAAAAGGTTGGCCAAAAGTATTTGGTTCCCGTAAGCTTTTTCTTGAGCCGTTAACCATTAGTGGATAATGGTTATCTTACCTAATCATGTTTCCATTAAACATGGCCTACTCATTTAATTAAAGAAAAGGAAAAGTTAATGTTTATTTTGGCTGACAAGGATTTTAAGCATAAAAATAAAAGGACAGTAGCATTTTCGGGTGAATGGTTTGAAAGTTTTTGTTTTCTTACTGATCTCTCTTTATACAAAGTTTTCTCTTCAAAAGAAAACTTAGTAGAGAATAATTAACCAATAATTATTCATCTACAAGATTTTAGCAATAGTTGATTGTCACAATAAAATTTTATTCTCTTTTCGAAAATGCAATAAACTCTACTAGCGAAGAATTTATTCCGGTGTCACAACCAAGAGGTAGACTCAATTAGAGGGGGACACTTGAATCTCTATTTGCGAGTTTACAAGGATTTATCCTACTGTGAGGAGTTTAGATTCCTTCTACATCATTTTCAAAAGGAAGCATTTTAGGTAAGATCCTAAATCTTATTTTACCACTTGTATAAACGCGCGATTTTTAAATCGCTACGAGAATCAGGGGCTTTATTTTATGTATAATTGTATCCATGATTTAAAATTATAAATTTTTGTTGCGTTTAGCCCCGCGATATAGCGAACCCAACAATATCGGCAATAGAAAAGCAGTTACTTTCTTTTTAAACCATAAACTTTTGTACTACCAATTCTCAGCTACACAATGTTAGTTCTCTTTAAATTCCATATTATATTTCCAATATTTCTACACATTGTTTTTTCTCCTTAAATTCCATCACTTTCCAATATGTGGATCTATAAAAAGTTATACGAATATGGCTTTATTTTTTTCAAATTGGTATGTCTACGCCGTGTTTTTTACCTTCAATTGGACACTTTTTATGGGTACATATAGATACATATTGGATAGAGTATTGTATCTGGTGTGTATCCAGTATATATGAGTACGTCATCCCCAAATAAGTGTGTGTGCTTCCTAGGGGTCCATATATTCGTTTTCTCATGTAGTAGTGTACTTATATTTGTTGTCGAAATGTTGCAAAATCACTGGAAATTAATGTTACTCGGATATGATCTCTTAAAATGGAGATATTTTTGATTTTCTACTAGGTTTGGGTGACATTGCACACATTACCCCCATTATCAGCTATAGCTTTAGGATAAATATATGCCATGCCACCAAAACAAATAGGCTAAAATAAAAAAAAAAAATCCAATTTTAAGGGAGTCACTTATCAATTTTTAGTAGTTATGCAATATTTTGATGATAATACGACTAAAATTGAGCAAGTTATAGAATTTACGTGACCAAATTAAAAACTCTAAACTGATGTAGGAATAGAAACACCATGACTTCCTCAAAAAAAAAAAAAAAAACACCATGACGGTGATGTGTGATCCTGAAATACAAAGTAGTCTTTTTCTTATTTTTTTTGAATTCAATGTATAATACATTAAAATTAATATCAGTTTACAATTAAAAGATTCAGATTAATATAAAATGAAACAAGAAAGCCAACGAAACCCAGTGAATCATGTAGGTTAAAACAAATTTGGATTATCCCGACCATAGAAATTAAGACATATATCACAGTAGAAATTATGTGTAAATAACAACAAGATAGATTTAAAACATAATTAAGCAAAGTGAAATCCATCCCAAGTAACAATGTGAAAAAGAAAAAAGAATTAGGGCTCTTAAAAACCTAACCCATGAATTCTTTCTTACCTTCCATGGAAGAAATGACCAAACACGAAAATCAAATTGAAATTTTGTTCTAGATGGTTGACATCGTAAGCAAGGAAAATCAAATCAAAAGATGAAAGGGAATCAAACTTTACCAAAGAACTATGCGTCTACAATTTTTACGATTTTGCGGTTATGTGAAATAACTGTAAAAAAAAAAAAAAAAAAGGAAGACGACATTATATTATAGGGTTAACATAAGATTAAGAATTGATGCTAGATTAAGAATTGATGCTTTTAAAACAACGTTGTTTAAGATTTTGATGTGGCATCTTTTGGCACATCATATTAGAGAGAAATATCTTTAATCACATTTTTAACCACACGTCTTTTTTAATTAGCGAGTAAGTGTAAGTAAATTGTGTATGATTAACCACGCATTTCTAATATTTTTAATTATATGTGGGTAATATTTAATAATAAAAGATTCATGTCACCACCAAAAAAAATAAAACATCCCGCCAAGCTAAAAATTTGGTGGGATATTTTCCCTCTATATTTAAATGTCACTAATAATTTTCAACGCAACACATAATAAGTATCAACAAATACGTTATATTGACATATTTTATTAATCACACATATCCAAATTATGTGTGGCTGAATACCTGTACATAAAAATGTATGGGTATTTATGTGTGGGTAAAACTCTAATTTCTTGTATAGCGATGGGTTCATCATGTATCCCTTATAGCACAACTCGGGTGGGATAACATCTTTTGTCCTCTGTTGGTGTAGTTTGGGTGGGATGGATCTCTCAGTTGTTTCGACTTTTGTTGCCTTTATTGAGTTCTCTGTTTGACGTGGATGAAGGATCCTAGCTGGCTACTCCACATCTGACGGGACCCAACATATATATAAGATATTTTTTGACCTAAACAAACTCTTGAGTAACAATTAAATAAATTACAAGTCCAAATTGGATATGAGGTAAATATGAATTTGCCTAGAACAAGGATAAATTTGAAATTATGCAGACATAGAATTGATAATTATATCTAAATATGAGGTATGAAATGGTTGAAGGAATAATTAGATAGCCACACTTTAACTAGTGGACTGTGATAAGGAAATTACTATATGGACCTCCTTAGGTCGAACTTACCAGTCTGACCTCGTCTTGATGTAAATCAAGATCCGTAACTTTTCTACATGAGTCCTGACTTAACTCGAAGGTCCAAGTTAGGTCGCTCGTGAACACTCCATTGTTGAGGTAGTCACTCGCTTAGATCGCGACACATGTATGGAGATCCGCGTTTCACGGTGAACATTACTTTAAATACGACACAAAAATCAATGTGAAATATAGTTTGCCATTATTCTTAAATTATCTCGCTCTCTAACTGCTAAGTACCTCATTACATGGTCTAACTTAAGAATCAGAGAGCCTTGGCTGGGGCCACACAACTAGCCTAACGTGTGTTTTATTTCAGGTTTCCTTCGAACAAAGTACATCACCTTGGTATATCTGGTTTACTTCCTAAATCAGATTGTTTTTTTTTAAACCTAAATTCATTCGTTAATAAGTAGATTCCAATTGGTCATTTATTTTTTCAGTGTGAATGGGCGAAACTTGTTTGGAAACATGCTCCACTCAGTTGGTCGGGTATCAAGAGATCGATCTTCAATTCTTTGAGTGGTGGGGAATGATTTGCGATGACAAAATAAATCAAGTGTGATTGATAAAGTTCAACTCTCATGCTATATCCTGTGGTGGTGGGAAAACCCGCAACCTTTGGGTGTTTCAAAACAAGAAAAGGCCTCGGCGTGGAGGTGGTTGAAGGTGCTATTAGGGAGTGGAAGGAATGGGACGGTTTCTTTGAGTGCTAGTTGAGGTTGGACGTGGGGGCCTTCTTCACCTGTGGGTAGGGATGATGTGTTCTTGATCAATCTTTGAGTAGATGCCTTTGTGCTTTGTCTGTCGATTCTAGACTTGTGATGGGGCGAAAGTCGGGCTTGGGGATGGATTGAAAACGAGAGAGGATCATTGGTCCGTGCATGGGCGCTATCTAGGAGAGCTTGATTCTTGATAGAAAGCAAGATCGTATGGTATTAGAAGAACTCGTTATTTGGTTTCCAACATGGTATTAAAAAGATGATTGTGAAGATTGATGATGAGGGTATAGTGAAAAGCTTGAACAAAAAGGCACCATTTGAAGATCAAGTTTTAATTATAGGCGAAGACATCTTTCTACTCCAATATCTCTTTGATTGTTGTTTTTTTACTTTTTCGGACCACAAGAGTATTGTTCTTGGGTCTCGACTGGCCCTTTTGGGTTTAAAGTGTGATTTGGATTCGAATTGGAGTAGCCAATTCCCTTCTTGGTTGATTAATTACCAAAAAAGTACTTAGCCAGTGGGCTACGATGTAATTGAAAACTATGTTTTCCCCTTGAGTTTTAATATAATTCTATCGTTAGGAAAAAAAAAAAAAAAGTAGATTCCATGAAATATAAGAAATTGAAAAAAGAAATTGGACCAAACAACTTTACTGGATTCGAACTGCATGCAACTTAGCTTTTGGGCCCTTCGATTGTGCCGTGCCCATCACGTGGTCCTTATTCTACTGGCCCAATCAAATTTTGTCACATGCGTAAACGACAAATATCCAATTATGCCCTTAAGATGAGGTACCCAACTACCCATTCATGATTCACCAGCTCTATTTGTTATTGACACGTGTCCATATTCGACCCAGATATTTTACACCGCCGGTGACACTATATAAACTCCTCGAATTAACAGGCAGTCACTGCAAGAACCGTATACAGTCATATTCAACTCTCTACAATGCCAAACCCTAGGGTTTACTTCGACCTCACAATCGGCGGCCAGCCCGCCGGCAGGGTGGTGATGGAGCTCTTCGCTGACACGACGCCGCGCACGGCGGAGAATTTCCGCGCGCTCTGCACCGGCGAGAAGGGCGTTGGCCGCAGCGGCAAACCCCTCCACTACAAGGGCTCCACCTTCCACCGCGTGATCCCGGGGTTCATGTGCCAGGGCGGCGATTTCACCGCCGGGAACGGTACCGGAGGGGAATCCATCTACGGATCGAAATTCGCCGACGAGAATTTCATCAAGAAGCACACCGGGCCGGGTATTCTGTCGATGGCGAACGCGGGCCCGAACACGAACGGATCGCAGTTCTTCATCTGCACCGCCAAGACGGCGTGGCTTGACGGGAAGCACGTGGTGTTTGGGCAGGTTGTTGAAGGGCTCGACGTGATTAAGGCTGTGGAGAAATTCGGGTCGTCTTCGGGCCGGACTGCGAAGCCCGTTGTGGTTGCGGACTGCGGACAGCTGGCTTGAAGATGAAGGGCTTTTTTCTTTTGGGTTTTATAAGAATTTCCCGATATTATTATGTAATAAAGCTCTTGTGGTTTGTTTTATGTTGAATTTCAAAGTATAGTATAAACTTTGTAATTTGAACTTGCTACATATATCAAATATAAGGACGATGCTGCTTAGTGCTTACTAATGATTTTCTCTTTGGGTAAATAGTGAAAGTGAATTTATAGTTGTCTTTATTGGAACTAAATCAAAGTATATTAAAAATTATTTGAACATTATCATATTAATAATCGTTTGTTTTTTTTTTTTTTTTTTTTTTTTTTGTTTTTATTTTTTGTGTTTATTAATATTCGTTTGTTATGGTAGTGAATAACAATAGCATGATTTGTGTGCATAAAATTTCATTACAAAATTTATGTAAATGCAGGAATAAAAAGTTTTGGGCACATTTGGATTTGACTTGGGGATTGACTTTCAGTTTTTATGGTGTGATTTCATCCGAGATAATAGTGTGAAAAAGTAATTTGGAAAAATAAGAATAAATTTTAAAAGTGTATTTCATATAAAGATGAAATGTCATGTTAAAAATTGACAAAATATATTTTTTTTTTTTGGAAAAATAGTGGTTAGAATTTAGATGTAGTTGTTGATTGAAAGAGTAAATAATTTCATATATAGTCATTTTCATCACTCCTCTTAAGAGACATAACTCTTTGACACAAAGTCATAATGTTTCAGCAAAATGCTTCTTTGAAGTAGCAAATATATTTTGAGGTCGACAAAACATTTGTGTCACAATTTTTAGTAAATAAATTATGAAAATATCTAATATTATATTCACTAGTGTTATCTGCTATATTTTAAATGTAAAAAAAAGGACATTCATAATGAAAATGACTAAGTCTCACGTGAGACCATCTCACGGATTTAAATTAATGAGACAGATCTAACCCATTTAACAAATCAAAACAAGTTAGATCCAAATTTAAATGAGTTAGTTAGTATATGTCATTTTAGGATCCATCTCACGAAATTAAATCCGTGAGACCGTCTCATATGAGTTTTTATCAATGAGAATTATGTGAAAATCGCACATTTCCAATCATATATAATGCTTGTGTATTTATCTTCTGAAAGCCAATCACATTTTCAATCATTTATAATGGTTGTGTATTTGAGAGGATGGGCTAGAAAGTAAAGAAACTTCAGTACAATAAAATTTATGCATAATATATTTTTTAGTATTTATTGAGGTTGTGACTCGACAAAATTTCAAAGTATAAATTCATCAATAATAAAATCTACATCTATACTATTAACAAAACCACGTTCAATGTAGAGCATCAAACAATCTGCATGAAAATCATCCCCCATCTTGTTACGAAGTGGTCACTTCACATGTTTCATTGCTGAAAATGCTCGTTAAGTACCATGACAAATGTTGTTGATTTTATTCTACGGTAAGACAAATATCGTTGAAGCCTTGAAGAATTTAGAGTTAGGAATTAGTACGGGGCAAGAATTAAATCAGAAGACAAAATTACTTAATTAATTTCTAGCTAATTGCCATGGAATTCTTATTTGATTTTCAAAGAAAATAAGGGACTATAACTCGAAAAAGCAAAGAAACCATTACAGCCGACTGGTGGATGGTGAAAAATAGACTCAAACTTATCTTTTACTGTGATTACTTTGGGTTTGTTCCCATTTTTTATTTTTTTAAAGATAAGGATTGAACTATTGAGATGCGCTAATGAAATGAAAGGCCAAATTGCAAAATATACCCAGTAACTTTTAAGTAGTGGCAAAAAAGGACTATATTTTGTTTAAGTGGCAATTTATGCCCTGGACAATTTTGCCCTTATGACCCAATAGCAAATTAGGTCCTTTATCTTTCAAATGTAGCAATTATAGTCCTATAACTTAAAAATTTAGCAATTTCAATCATTTCATACCCCGCTATTTTCCAAAAAACCCAATTTCAAGGATTATGAAAATTTACATTTTATGATACCTATTCCGTTCGTGGCATTGTTACACCTACTTAGATCCAGTCTCTATTCAGAGGTTTTAAGTGGATCATGTCAGGTTTCCAGCCTATAAACTCAATAGGACATACTTCTGTAAATGCTTCATAATTCAAAATCGATTTCAGACTAAAGTGTTTAGATAAAACGGATATAGTCCATTACGACCATATCAGGCCCAACATGCTTCCGTAAAATTAATAAATCCCTTAAAATTCATACCTTCTTTGACCGAAACAACACCGGGTTAAATGGTTCGCAACACCACCAGTCGGAAAATTATTGCCCCCAGATCGTTTGACAAACAACTCCTCACTGTTCAACCTCACCCTCAGGGAAGATGATCTGCAAGTTATCCGACTCCTTCAAAGAATCGTCAAAGACAAATTTTGGTTCGTTTCCTACTCCAGGCGTATAAGTAATTCTTAAACGAGATAAATTAATAGAACATTATGAACACATGTTGAAGCAGAAAGCCTCTTTTTATTAAGAACTTATAGATATTTATTACATTAGTAATCTCCTTTTGGGAGGAGAATACTGGTTTAGCCTCTCATAGATGAGGCTTGTACTCGAAAACACATAAAATTTTGAAAACTAAAACACTCAAAAATATTACAAATTTTTCCACTCAGACTTTATTCTAAGAAAACTAAGGAAAATGTTCGATGTCCTCAGCTTCCTTCAAATCCTGCATTTTATAGAGGTAAGTCCGGACTTCAAAGGCGGACTTCAAATCTTGCTGATATATATGATGTCACTACTTACGTCATATCTCACATTATTGCCTCGCCAGCCGGTTTTCTTTTTCTCCGCGCGACTGAAATCGACATGTGATGTTTGTTGGGGAATCTTTTAAAAATTTGGTTTACGTGGTCCCCGGGATAACGCGTCTTGTGAGCCGGGCCCTTATTCTTTCCAAATGCATGATCTTGTCGGTCGGGTTTGGGTGAATCCTTTCCCAAACTCGGGTTCCTTTGTTCGGGGCATGCTTGACGATCCTCCGGTCGATCCAACGGCCAACATGCGCCATGTTACATAATTTACGGTAAGTTTCTTTGCTTGCTTGTTTTAATATTGTTTTCCCGAGAATTCTTCTTTTGGTCTCGAAAAGTTCCCCGCAAATCCTGTGGTTGATCCAAATCATCGAATTCAAAAGGAAAGATCCATTTGTCGAATTTTGGAAGAACTTGAATGGATATTTGACCTTGTCCATTTCCGTTAGACAAACCCAAAGACCCCATGCTCGCCTGCGGTGAAGCTTCGTCTTGAAAATGCTCCTACTAACACTAGTCCTTCTTCCTGAAGCGCTTTAATGTATTTTAAAGCATTTCCATCCGGTCTTCTTAGCTTGATGAAATGAAAAGCTTCATTAAATTTTCTTATTTGGTTCGAGAGTCGACTGATAAAATACGCTTCCAAAATATCTCCTCGGCCAAGTGTGGATTATCGCCCGGTCTCAAATCGCTTCCCCAATCCATTTAGGTAATTTTGAAATTTCTGGGAATCCTGGTGACACGGTATAGATTGAAGCTAAAGCTCCAAAAGTATACCATTCATGTACTTCATTTGGATGACTTCCTGGTTTCATCCAAACTCTGGGATACTTGCCTGAGATATCAACCATTGTTTTCTCTGGGTTAATACCTTGTCTTGTAACTAGTTTCTCCCATTGCCGTTGATATACCTGCATAGGAGAAATCTTATTCTCGTCGTTTGAACCTTAGATTTGCCTGTCTCGTGGCCTAAAGATTCAACTCTCCCTCTTTTACCCCGGAGGTCTTTGGGTTGACTTGAAGACTTGGGTTGTGACACGGAGCTTCAACATTCGTTACGATTTGTACACCCTCGGGGGATGCATCACCGCAACACTTGTGATTATGGTACTTGAATCCATAACCTCCGGGTTAGAGCCCCGTACTTCTCTCGGCCCCTTTTTGCACCGTAGGAGATGCGTCCCGGAAGAGAGCCCTTGCAGCGCTAAGAACAATTATCCTTGAGCGAACGACATGCTCGTATTTGACTAGAAACGGATTTCTGGTCACTGTTGAAGTCGTCGGCAAAAACAACTTCTCGCATTGAGATATAACGTCCCAAAATCTCGTTCTAGACTCTCCAGGTTTTCCTGAGATGTCTTACTCGTTTAAGGACCTCAAAGAACGCGTCCTTCCATCTCGTGTCAAGAAATCGCAAGAATATTTTCATGAGATTTTATAATGACAATATCATAATCATAATATTGACATTCACTTGCCATCTAAGTAATCGAGCCTTTTCTCGTTTGATTCAATTTTGTTTTTCGAAAAGCCTTGACACTTGAATTATCAATTTTTAAAGTAAACTTTTTAGCCAAGAAAAAATAGAGGCCATTTTTTAAAAGCCTTTCTCGACGATCGCAAAGAATTCTTTCTCGTTAATATGCCACCAAGTTGCTTCACTAGGGGTGAATAAACCGCCAGAGTATCCGCATGGCACTTCCTCGTTTGGTGTGACTTTCGTAAGAACCGCCGCCACCAATCATCACGGCATATGTGTAAAGAACCGCCGTCCTCGTCTTGGGAATTGCAAGCTTTGGAAGCTTTTTACAAACTTCTTTAAGTTGCTTAATTCCTTCTTGATGTTCATCTTCCCATTTGAATATCTGCATCTTTTTTAAGCAATGGGCTAAACACCTTCCTCGTAGTATGCCGATTGTTAATGAACATCCCGAGAAAATTAACAATTCCAAGAAAACTCAAGTCGCTTCTTGTCTTTCGGTGTATCCTGAAAATCCCCGTATCTTTTCCATAATATGATTAGAGAATAATTCCGTGATTCATTGATTTCAATTCCGAGGAATTCAATGCCTTTGTTGCAATTACCGCCTTCTTTTCCGAAAGCACTAATCCTTCTTTGTGATAAACATCTGAGAATATTTCCAAATGTTTGAGATGCTCATTCATGTTCTTTGAAGCGATAAGAATATCATCAATGTATACGAACATGAAGCTGAAATAATCTTTGAAAAGATTATCCATCTTTCTTTGATATATTTGGGGTGCGTTAGCCAATCCCATAGGGATCACGTTCCAAATATAGTGTCCTCGGGTGTAGAGAAAGTCAGAACTTCTTACTTTCTTCCTCCATCTTAATCTGGTAGAATCCAGACTTGCAATCGAACTTTGAGAATATCTTGGCACCTTTGATGCAGTTAACCAAATGTTCTCTACTTGGGATATAGTATCCGTCGAACTCCAAAATGTTATTAATCCCTTTGTAGTTAATAACAAGTCTTGGCTTTCCTCTTTTGATTTCTCCATGGTTTCTGACTAAGAATCCTGGATCAGATGGAGAAACTCTGGTGAAATTAACTTAAGGTCAAGATGTTCCTTAAGTATCTTCTGCATATCCTTACGATCCTCCTGGTTCATAAGGATTGGTTTGAATCTTACGAACTCGTACTCCTTTCCAGGTTTAACCTTTAAGGATGCTTTGAGCTCATTCTTATCCCACCATGCCAAAGGATCTTCATTGTAATTCCTTTGGATCTTCTTCTTAATGTCCTCGAGTGATATTTGTTCCTCCAGGGTCACGTCACTCTGCGGACTCTCTATTAGACTCATCCATAATTTTGCAATGGCTTCTGGAGTTACTCGTTCTTCTCCTTGTACCCTGAATGAGTACAAGTTATTATCCCATATCTTCTGATCCTTTTGAATGGAACCAAATTGTCTATAGGATAATAAAGCTTCACTAAATTTCCTTCGATCCGCCATTTTTGGATTTCGAAGTTTGGCTTCATCACCACGCTTGCTGCGAAAATTAATAGGCATTTTTCTGTAAAATGCTTCCCGCAGTGGCTGGACAATGATCTTATGATTACATAATGTTGTGAAAATAAGTCTTCTTGTCTCATTCTCCTGTGTGAATCGTTTGAATGTTTGTAGGAAATTGTTTCCTAGTAAAACATCTGCACCTGTATCATGGAAATAGATTGGTGGCGTTTTTACTTTGTACCATGGGGTACCGCCTGCACCTCCGATCATGATTTCTGCTTGTTTAATTCCTCTATTTAGAATAAAGATTCTTTTAGAGAAATCTCTTCCGCAATAGCTGGTAAATCTTCTCCAATTTCTTTAGGAAAAATATCCGCTTTGCAAGACATATTCCTCTCGAATCAATATAGGCGGCGAAATACTCGGCCTTGTATTCGACATATAACATTCCAATTGAAATGTATATGGAGAATGGACTAGTGGTCATCGATTTTGTATCTTTTATCACCCATGTGAACTCCATTCCTTCTGTAATCTTTCCCAAGGTTTATGATCCTCAAGAAATTCAATTCCCAAGATTAATTGTTCGGGATTTTTCCCCTACTCCCGAGATAGTCAGCTCAATTTCACCTATCTTCAGGCTTCCTTGATACCTTCCCACTATAGGTTGTTGGAGATAATACAGAACATCACAAGGAAAAATATTATCTTTTTGAGTGATGTCGAATATTACTTCAACCTCTCGCCATCCTTCTGGACATTTCAGCTCTCCTGCTGTTTTGAAAACATTGGGGATACGCTGAGCTGTACTTGGTCTCCTTTCTTCCCAACGGCTGCTACTCACTATTCTGTCCTGCTGGAAAGACATCCTTCGGGGCTCAACTCTGAGACTTCGACTTTTGTTGAAGACTGGTTGATCTTGAATTATCATATCAATCTCCTTTATAGTTGGAGATTCAACGATTTCTGGTAGAACCACCCTGGCAAAGTCCTCAAAGATTTTTGGGACTTCAATAAATTCCTTTCTCAAGAATACTTCGGAATGATGGGTATTCGAGAGAGCATAGGAAATCTTGTATGTGATCGAGTAAGGCATATTTCCTTCTTTCATCAAATCGACTCTTATGAAATCTTGATGAAGAGTTAGGACTTTATTAAAATCTCGATCTCCCAAATTGTATGCAATTCTTGGATAGACATTGAATGCTAATTTTCCTGCATACAAATTTCCTGTTACCGCTCCAAGGCATGAATCCTTGAGATATGAGATTCGCTTGTCAAAAATAGCAAGATTGAGTGGCGAATCTATTCCTTCCTTGAATGTTGCCTTAATAATTACTCTTATGGCTCCAATGTGAATCCATGAGAGTGTATTTGCAACTTCTCTTTTAACTCTGCTTTTGATCTCCTGTATTTCTCTAATAGGGACCAACTGCATCTCGATTAAGTTACCGGTAAACTCCATCGGAATGGCAAATTCTCCGGTTGTTACCCTGTGAATAATTTGGTGTTTTCTGTTACGAAACCCAATCTTATCCAATGCTTTTTCCATAGCTCCAATTGTAAATCCATCATAGACTTGAAGCTTTGGATCTTCCTTCATGATTCTCATAAGAGTTTTATGAGAAACCGTCGTGTGAGAGAGGAATCTGACATATCCTCCCCGATCGTCTCAAAGAATTTCTTCTTCACATTGATTAAATGGATTCACTTCCATCATCGAATAGATCTCTTCTACATAGATGCTTTCATCCGAGGGAATATCCTCAAATTGATACACCGTATTAAATCCCGATAATAGACATGACTTCTTCGATTTTATGGTGTAGCCTCGAAATGTCGACTCCTCTTTTGATTGTCTGGGCAATGCATGAGATATGCCCTCTTGCTCGCATGTCCAAAGAATTACATCTTTGAAACTTTCATTAGCTCTCGTGTGAGCACGCCTGAAAGTTCTTCTCCTGGATTTCTGCTGGTACTTGCTTGATTAGAACCCGATGATGAGGCTCTACTCCTACTTAGTAATCGGTCTTTGCCCCGATTTATAACTTCGAGCTTTTTGTTTTGACGAACCTCCTAGGTCTCCATGAAGACCGCTTCTTTTTCTTCTTTGCTTCCTCGGCGGTATGGATGGCTTCTATCCTTCTTCTTCTTGTGCCGCCTTAGTTGACCTCCTACAAATCGTTGGGATATCATTATCCACGCAACATAGAGGAACTGTTTTGTTAATTCCTCTTAATCTTTTGTAATTCTTGTATAGAGTCTTGGTAACACCATTCGAGATAACTTGGCCTTTAGGAAAGACATTTTTCCGCCACGCTTTCTACTTCACTCCTCATTTGTATTCCCGATAAGCATTTCTCTCCGGGGACTCGGAATCTTGGCAAAGAATAGTCATGACCTTTTTTCCTCAATCTTGGATTTCCACCGTTCTAAGGTGAACAACTTGATATATTCGTCAATATGGCAAATATCCAATAACTCAAGACTATAGAGGGCTTGTTTATATCTCTTTCTTTTTCATCCTCTAATCCTCGAAATAACCTCTTTGATGAACCGGATTTTGAATAGTTTTGCCATACCATCGACAATTCTTTTAAGTGATTCCCCTGATATGACCGAACTTTTCGTACTAGCATCGGTCATATCCCAGGCAATCTTCACCGATCCTTCAAGACTCATTTCAAGTAGTAATATGAATGAATCCTTTGTAAGATCGAGGGTTCCTGCTGAAATTCTCATAGCTGAAGCCCATTCATCAATGAAGACTTCTCTATTTTTAAAATCTGGGATGTCCAGATTTAACATCAACCCATATGGATGTATTGGGTCGAGGTGCGATCTTCTATAAGGCGTCTGATAAACATTCGGCCTTCCAATAGGTTGTCTAGTTCCTCCAAGAGGGTTTTGACCTCCTGTTCCTGAAAGTGGATCACTCTCAGTCGTGAAATCCCCAGCATGTGGCATCCTCTCGTCCCGAGCTCCATGAAGCGAACCCGTACTTTCTTCGACGTTAGGATTAACTGGTGGCAGTGGTGGTGGAATTGGTCTACCTTGTGGGTCATGGGTAACCAAAGCTGATTCCTCACCTGCGTTCATCTTTAAATCCACAATACCTAATCCCCAAGGATTCTCGCAAAGTCATGTAGATCTTTAAGATTCATCTTTTCAATATCCATCTTTTTAATTTTTGATGGATTTTCCTTTGATTAGAGCAATGAGTTTTTCCTCATCTGTCATATTTCATATAACTTCGGTTGGTTTCCCTTTTGGGTATAAATAGGGTACCGTCCCAAAATCTATACGTTTCCTTCCTCCAGATGAACTCGGCCTGTCCTCCAGGTTCTTGACTCGTTTTTGAATATCCTGAAGGAGTTCAAGAGTTTCCTTATGATATTTCACCATCGTCTCCATCTTGTTCTGGATCTGATGAACTTGTGCTGGTAGATGAATATGACGGTTGCCATAATTCTGCACCGTCTTCTGGACTTCTCTAAGATCTTCGAAGAACTTAGATTTGTCTGGAAGTATCTCGTTCCACTCCGGTACTCCATCAGAAATTATTGTTCTGATGGGAATTTTCATGAACCGTTTCTTGAAGGTTCATCAAGTGAATATATAAGTCCGTTAAGCATCCAAATCGCTTATAATATTCTCGCTCGCATTTTGCATTGCTTAAGGTTTCCCGCTCGGCTCCTCGCCTTTCCTTTTCTTCATGTTGGTATTCCCAATATGAAACTTGGTCAAGTGTTCTTGTCATACATCATCAATATTTGACGATATGTCCCGTAAAGTACATCTCGGACATCGGTCCGGATCCATAATCTCGGAGTAATTTCTCCTCACCAATTGTTAATTACATAAATATAATAAATTTAACTAAAAGTTCTTAATAAACCTAGGCTCTGATATCATTTTAAGCAAACACTTAGTCAAATTAGCAATATGTATGAATAAGGGTATAATTGGTATTATGGAAATATTCAATTATACCATTGGACCAATTTTGCAACAATTCAAAACATATAGGATATATTTTGCTTAAGTAAAAACTTATAGGACCAATTTTGCCAAACTTTATAAACTTACAGGGTATATTTTGCCAACTTGATACTTACTGTCCTAAAATGCCATCTACAAGAAGTTACAGGGCATCTTTTGCAATTAAGCCGAAATGAAAACCCATAAAATAAGCTAGAAAAATATGTACTAATATGAGCGTATATTTTCTCTCCCCTATGGTACACCTCAAAAAAAGTACAAGGAGTTGGTAGTAACTACTAACTAGTATATGTGGCGTGCTATATGACTTCATCAATACTTCTGTCTATTGACTGACTCAACACAATAACTTTGGACCTGATGTTAACCTCATCATGGCCCAAAAAAGTCAAGTACTCTTTATTTAAATCCCATCCTCTTTTAAGTTGGGCTTAGTTGTACTCAGCCCAGGATAGACATATTTTTGTGAGCCCCATATTTTTCATTTCCTCCCTCCTCATTCTATTCATCTTCATAGGAAAAAAAAACAATTATATGTCAAGCAGGAATTTTTATGAATATATATATTTTTCAAGGTTAAATGTTTGATAGAAGATTTAATTATTAATATGCCTAATTATAAATTATTATTTTTGTTGTTCTTGCAAATGAGGATATGAATTATTTGAATTCTCATACTTTTGTTGATGGTAGTGCGACTAAAATATTTATAAGGGTCCAACTGAATGTGGATCCAAATTCGCATTTACTGTATTTGGATTGGAAATTATGTATAGAAAACATGACAAATATTTAGATGTCTAGTAACTCTAATTTGAGATTTGATCTTCAATACTTCCACTTGCAAAAAGTATTAGAACTTGAGAAAGATTAATTCAAAATTTTTGTTTACTCTAGTATTAAATTTTGCGTTCAACGTTACAAATAGGGTTAGTCTCTTGTCAGACCGTTTTACGGATCTAATCTGTTAGACGGATCCAAATACCCGACTCGCAGTCAATTCACAGATTGACCCGCACAACCACTAATACCACAACAATAACATCCGCTGACCGTTGCTAATATTTTTAGGAGGGATGCTAATACTTTTTGGGAAAACTACTAATGCTTTTCAGGAGCAATACTAAAATATTTTTAATCAAAAAATCTAAAACTTTTCAATAAGATTATTAATACATTTTTGGGGGTATACTAATACTTTTGAGGGGAAAAAGAAGTACATTTTTAATGAGGATTACTAAAAAAACTGCTCAAGGGGTTACTAATATTTTTCCTGAATAATACTAATACTTTTCCAAATGATTACTGATACTTTTCATGAGGGCTACTAAAATATTGTTCAGGGGAATTACTAATACTTTTCAGATGTACTACTAATACTTTTCAGGGAAAAAACTAATACTTTTAACGACCCATAATATTAAGTACGAGTGACAAAAACCATACCAGTGTGAGCAGATAGATTCGAATGACTCATAATATTACAAAAATACCACCGGTCCGGAGATCCTATGACATTGCCCCAGGTTATTATAAAAATGCCACTGGTTCATGAAATTGCAAAAAAACCCGGTTCAGGTTGGATCCGTCTAATGGAAAAGATTCGTTAGACGGTCTAACCCAAGTTTTTGTCTTACAAATAATACTAACTATATCAAATGTTTCCTCAAATACCTATGTTATATGCATATAATTAGGGGTGTCAATGGGTTGGGTTCGTGGGTTCGCGGGTCATAATAAGCTAATCTGGACCCGACCTGTTTAATTATCGTGTTAAACTCTTGAACCCAAACTCGACCTATTTATTTCACAGGTAACTTGGACCCGACCTGTTTAACCCGTTTAATAAAATATTTATATATATTTAATATTTTCAATTGAATGAATAATTTTTTAAAGTCAATCAATATAACACACTATTCAATTAAATAAAAAAATATCACAATTCATAACATACAAAAGAAAAATAATAGATATCAAAACATACTAATCATATTTTGAGGACAACATACAAAAATACATGCAAAATAATAACAATATACATATTAAGGAGGTTTTAGTATTTAAGTTTTAAGGACATGTCTTGTTTTTTTTCCTTACAATTAATTAATTAATTAATTATTTTATAAATTTACAAATGGGTTAGACAGGTTAAATGAGTTATATCAGGTTGACCCAGACCTAACCTGTTTAATTGGCGGATTATTCGGGTTCGACTCAATTTTGACCCGGACCCAAAAAACCTAGACCCATACCCATTAATATCGTGTTAAGTTCGTGTCGGGTCTGAAATTGACATCCTTACATATAATAGACCGAAAATGAGATAAAACACAAGATCAAAGTGAATATTGATATGAAATTACTATATTTACATCACCCGGGTCAAAATTACCATACTGACCTTGCCTCGCTTGAAATTACCGGAATGCCTCTAGGATCCGTGGTTTTATATGGGTCCCGATACAAGGGTCCCGATTGGGTCGCCCGCGAACTCTCCATCGTTGATGGAGCGCCACATGTATGATGATCCGCATTTCACGGTAAACAGTATACGACACAAAAATCAAGGTAAAATGTAACTTATGATTATTCTAATTTACTTCGTTTTTTAGCTTATTAGTACCTCAATTATCTACTTCTGACTTAAGCTTTGGAGGGCTATAGTTGGGGGACACCTGACTAGCCTAACGTTTGCTATGTTTCATATTTCCTCAAACAAAGTATCTCATCTTGCTTCCCCGGACTAGGGCTGCAAATGAACCAAGCCGCTCCCGAGCTATTCGGGTATTAAATATCCATCTTTTTTGCCATGTGTGGAGGATTGAGAGAAGGTCCATGTAGTATGCTCATTTCTTGAGGAATTTATGTTGGAATTTGTTTTGGTAAAATGGGTGTTGACCCGATTTTGACCAAATATTTAAGTGGTTTCATTAGTGAAAAATGGAATTAAATTGTTTATAAAAATTCTACTAAGAGAGTAGATGAGAATAACATTTGGAATTTCTCAAAACCAATTCCGGGTGAATGAGAAATTAATGCTAGAAGTTAGCCACTTAAAACTAGAAAATGGTATGGAAAATAAAAAATGTGGGGAAGGAGAAATGCTCCATCGCACATAGGAAGAGAAGGCAAAGTTTGCTCACTTTATAAATCCCAAGTTGGACTTATGAGTTTGGGCCCTTGGGGGCACCCAAGTTTTTAAATGGGTGAGGACCTACATGCTTGTGGGTTTGGTTCAAAGCACACACGCGTGCACGCCGCCACGGCCCGCCTGGCCGGCTCGACCTGGGTCTGGGTCGTGGGCTTGGGATTCAAGGCCCTTATTCTTTTTGGACCAAAAACCTTTTAAATTAGTTAATTAATTTTAATTAATTAATTAAAGAATTTCCAACTGAAGTGTTCGCAACCAAGCACGGGCACACACACGACTATCGAACGAACCGTACTCCCTCGTATATGTCAGGAGTCCATTGATGAGAAGGGGTTATCGTGCGTCAAGTCAAAACTTTGCACTTCGTTCGCAACCAAGCACGGGCATATGCATGGGTCGTGCGTCGATGCGAACATCTGGACAGATGCACCTGTTCGAGGAACCAGTGCATCTTTTGGCTGTAAACATGTCTTTTCGAGCCAAAAGACATGATCTTTCCATCTGGGCACCTGATGCCTATAAAACAAACCCCTGCAGATGAAAAATAACACGAAATAATCAGCCTAAAATACGAGTCATTTGCATTACAACATATTAATTTCACTCCCTTCAAAGCTTGAAAGTTTCAAACACTCCCTGTTGTTCGCTGTAGTTTCGATTTTACAACTGTTGTAAACTCGAACAGAAAAGTCATTGTATCTTAGAGACGAGCGCGGAACTGTAAGCACTTAGTATACGGGGCATTTTCATCTTGCGGAGACTGTATCTAATACAGGCCTCGGCTAAGCCAAAATATCCAAACACTTAGCCAATTTTCTGAAACAGTCAAACAGTAAACCTTCATTTCCTTACCAACACTCGCAAGACGAAAAGTCACGTTTTCTGTTTCAAGATGATAACTTCAGTTTCGTACACTCCGATGGCTGTTGCACCTGCTCACGATGAAAATCCGGCCAAGTTCTCCGGCGTTGACTTCAAACGCTGGCAACATAAGATGCTGTTCTACGTCACTACATTGGGTCTGTCTTGGTTTCTGAAGGAGGACCCCCTACCGTTGGCGATGAAGAATCCGACAACCAACGGAGAATAGCTGTGGATGCTTGGCATAACATCGATTTTCTGTGTTAGACTTATGTTTTGAACGGGCTAGATGACACCCTCTACAACGTCTATATTTTGTTCAAAACATCCAAAGAGTTGTGGGACTCTTTGGAGAAGAAATACAAAATAGAAGATGTCGGCATAAAGAAATTTATTGTCCAAAAATTTCTCGAGTACAAGATGGTTGACACCAAGATGGTGATCAACCAAGTCCAAGAGATTCAGATCATACTTCAAGACTTAGTGTCTGAAGGGATGATTCTGAACAAGTCTTTCCAAGTGGCTGCAATAATATCAAAAAATTACCGCCATCGTGGAGAGATTTTAAGAACTATCATAAGCACAAGCGAAAGGAAATGGGGCTTAAGGATTTGATAGTTCGACTTTGGATTGAGGAAGACAATCGGGATTTCGAATGGAAATCGACAATTGTGGGGTGTGACCACACTTTTATGGAACACCAGTGGAGTTTCTGTTGCTTTTTTAAATGTAACAGAAGGTGTTGCCAAAAATATTGTGGGACCAAAACCACAATTACATGAAGTGTTGCCCAAAGTATTGTAACACTAGGTGTAGGCACACTATCAAGTTAAATCCTAAGTGTTACTAAAGATATGATAACAGCGAAGGTTACACACGTATTGTGATTAAAGTCTAAAATCTATTAGATCGAGATTCTAACTGGATTATTGGGACAATGTTCTAACAAATAAAATAAAGTGGCCGAGAGCATAAAAGTTTTGGATATCTTACGTTAAAACATGGATACCAGAATATTGGAAGGAGAGCTTTACTTTTTAGCAAACCACATAAATGAGGATACCTTGAAGTATGGGGGTGCTTCGGCTAAAGTAGAAGCAACCAATAAAATAAATTCAGCATTCATGATATAAATGATGGTACGATCATTAAATCAAGAAATGTTGTATTTATTAAATGTGTCTTTCTTGCAAAGGAAATATGTAAGTCTAGACATTTTTGTCAAAGACATAATACCAATAAACAATTAATTTTGAATGGGTTTATTTCGGTTGACTACGTGAAGTTAAAGGAAGACCTTGTGGATCCGCTTACAAAAGGCATAAATCGAGATCAACTGTATAAATTGTTAAGGGGAATGAGTTTAAAATCCACAAACTAAAGAATGTTCATAGCGGTAACCCAACCTTGTGAATTGGAGATCCCAAGACATTGGTTCAATGGGACAACTAAGTTATGAATGTTCAGTTGAACACTTGGAAAATGTGTTAGCTCATTCCCGAAACTTCCAAGTGAATGAAAATCTACTGAATGTGGTGAGGTTAAGCTTAAGACTTTTAATGATTCCTATACCGTAAGGTGGAGAATGCAGGATACTTTTCAATAGGAGATCACCTATATAAGCGAGAAGTAATGGCCGCTTCAAAGAAACGCTTATGAATCTAAGATATGGTCCAGGGCCAAAATGGACACAACATGAGAACAACAAGTGTTAGAATTGTTATTGTGTAAGTACTGTTGTCTCGATTTACACAAACGGCTGAGTAGTTCAAGATATCGCGTCACTAAGCAACTAGTAAATCCGATAGTATTTTACTAAGGATGGTTCAAAGCCACAAGCTACCTATCCAGATGCAATAACAGTTCACCGAGACTTTCAAGCGAATCTGTATACACGCATACATTATTTTCATTCATGTGGGGGATTGTTGGAAATTTTTTTGGTAAAATGGGTGTTGACCCGATTTTGACCAAATATTTAAGTGGTTTCCATTAGTGAAAAATGGAATTAAATTATTTGTAAAAATTTTACTAATAGAGTAGATGAGAATAGCATTTGGAATTTCTCAAATCTAATTCCGGGTGAATGAGAAATTAATGCTAGAAGTTAGCCACTTAAAACTAGAAAATGGTATGGAAAATAGAAAATATGGGGAAGTAGAAATGCTCCATCGCACATAGGAAGAGAAGGAAAAGTTTACTCACTTTATAAATTCCAAGTTGGACTAATGGGTTTGGGCCCTTGGGGGCACCCAAGTTTTTAAAGGGGTGAGGACCTACATGCTTGTGGATTTGGTTCAAAGCACACGTGCGCGAGCGCGCACGCGCCACCGCCCGCCCGCCCGGCTCGGCTCGGCCTGGGTGTGGGTCGTGGGCCTGGGCTTCATGGCCCTTATTTGTTTTGGACCAAAAACCTTTAAAATTAGTTAATTAATTTTAATTAATTAATTAAAGAATTTCCAACTGAAATGTTCGCAACCAAGCACGGGCACACGCACGACCCGTATGCCGGGTCATGCGTCAAGTCAAAACTTTGCACTTTGTTTGCAACCAAACACGGGCACACGCACGGGCCGTGCCCCAGGTCGTGCGTCGATGCGAACATCTGGACAGATGCACCTGTTAGAGCAACCAGTGCATCTTTTGGCTGTAAACATGTCTTTTCGAGCCAAAATACATGATCTTTCCATCTGGGCACCAGATGCCTATAAAATTGAACCCCTGCAGATGAAAAATAACACGAAATAATCAACCTAAAATACGAGTCATTTGCATTACAATATATTGATTTCACTCCCTTCAAAGCTTGAAAGTTTCAAACACTCCCTGTCGTTCGCTGTAGTTTCGATTTTACAAGTGTTGTAAACTCGAATAGAAAAGTTGTTGTATCTTAGGGACGAGCGCCGAAACTATAAGCACTTAGTATACAGGGCATTTTCGTCTTGTGGAGACTATATCTAATATAGGCCTCGACTAAGCCAAAAATATCCAAACACTTAGCCAATTTTCGAAATAGGAAACCTTCATTTCCTTACCAACAATTTAATGAAGTCAAGCACATAATTTCAGGTACTAAATATCCGACTTTAATCTTGCATTTAATTGAACTTTACAAAATAATAAATTTATTTCAAACTTGTTCTAATTTTTTTTGTTACAGGTACCGAATATCCGACTTCAAATTTGTTTCTAACTCAGCTTTTCAAGATAAAAAAGATATTGAAAAATGCAGATGTGGGCTCACATAGTTACATGGCTCAAATGGTGAAGAAGATGCAGATTAAGTTTGACAAGTATTGCAGTGAATGTAATTTGTTAATCTCTGTTGCTGCAGTTGTAGATCCAAGAAATAAATTGAAGTTGATAGAATGGTGTTTTCCAGAGATTTATTCACCAGGTGATGCTATAGTGCACATTACCACTGTTCGTGAACCTTTGGTATGTTATATAATGAGTATGTTGAGGCTCACAAAGCTAATAGTGAGAAGGATGCTTCAGATGACACTCGAAAAAAATTCTAGTAGTGTGATCAATGTCAGTGTAAAAGAAAAAGATAAAGTGAGAGCCGAATTCACTAGTTATATCAATCAAGTTGATAGTTTTGAACAAGTGAAATCTAAAGTAGATGTGTATTTGGAAGAAGGAGTTGTCATGCGCGAAGATGATAGTGAGTTTGACGCATTGAAATGGTGGAGGATGAACAACTTGAAGTTTAGAATTCTATCAAAGATGGCTTGCGATGTATTAGCGATCCCAATAACTACTGTCGCCTCTGAATCCGCTTTTAGTGCAAGAGGTAGAGTTATTGATCCATATCTTGCCTCGTTGGGTGTAGAAACAGTCCAAGTTCTACTTTGTGCTGAAGATTGGCTATGTGCTCGTCATGGTATTAAGAGAAAAGCAAAAGTAAGTGAATTAAATTTGTTTTAGTTGTGTGTTTTAATCTCTCATATATTGTGTTTATGACTAATATTTTGATCTTATTTGTTTTCATGTTAAAGGAACAATCGGACTTGAAAGAAATCCATTTGACTTAAAAGCTTTCTCATCAACTTATCAAGGAATTGGTAAAATTCTTTTACTTTCAATATGTATATCACATTTTATTTTTTTATGCTTTTTTCCCCTCTCATATCTTGTGCCTCAACTCTCCAAGCTACTCAATCTTGCTGGATATGAAAGGTTTTAAATAGTTAAACCACTGTTGTAATCCAGTTATATATGCAATATTTTTTTCCTCATACTACTTTTATATTTTATTGAATTTGTAGAGAAATTGCGGCTTTATGAGATTTATGGGAGATGTGTTAGTTATTTTTAGATCTAGATTTAAGAATGTTATTGACAAACTTGTGTTTAATTGGATGTAAAATGTCTGATGCAGTAGTAGATTTTCAATTATGATTATCTAAACTTATGGAATTTGTGGTAATTTTGTTTATGGTTTGCCTTTTTGAATTTGGTTTTTACTTTTATATTGTTACTTTAGGTTATTAAGTCTTAATCAGAAATGTGTACCCGTGGTTAAGGATTAAAGATCATATAACATACATTTTAAGCTTTAACGAACTCGAACACAAACTCGAGCTTTGAGTTCGAACTCAAACTCAAACTCGATCTTTAACGAGCTCAAGCTTTCTTTGACGAGCTCGGATTCGAGACTTTTACGAGCCGAGCTCGTGATAAGCTCGTGATACTTAAACGAGCCTTTTACAAGTTGAACTCGAGCTAAGCTCGTCGAACACTTTAAACGAGCGTTTTACGAGCCGAACTTGAACTATTCGCGAACTAAATATTTTTCAAACGAGTCGAGCTTGAACTCAAATATAAAAGCTCGTATCAAACTCGAGCCAAACTCGAACCTGCCCAAAAAACAAATGAGCCGAACTCGAGCCAGGACATGTTCGACTCGGTTAAACTCGTTCTTTCACGCCTATCCATGAGTCTATGTTCAAACTCGTTTGTAAAATAATATTATTCCTTGAAAAAAACTATATATATAATGATTAAGGCTAGACAAAATTGTTTGATAAATGGTTTTATCATAATTTTGATGATTTTATTTTTACACCAAAACAATGTTTTTTAAAGGTTGTCCAAATACTCCTAAATGATTTAAAATGGTTTTAATATTTTCCGGAGTATTTCTTCAAGTCTATTTTCGACAAAATTGGATAACGCTTTTAATGTTTGTGTCTATGTGTTTTTACATCCAAACTATGTTTCTAAATATTGTCCTAATACTCCCGATCGGCCTAAAATATTTTTACTATTTTTCGGAGTATTTCTCGGAGTTTATTTTCGATATAATATTAGACAACACTTTGGTTTTGAGGCCAACCGGTCGCCCTATAGGGCAACCCGCACCTGAGGAGTACGTTGAAACAAAAATGAGACTGAGGTGTTATATTACAGGTCGACCGATCGCCCAGTGGGTCGACCGGTGCCGTCGACCGGTCACCCCCCGTCGACCGGTACCTGAAGATAATGAGTTTCTTCTGTTCTTCAAAACATGAAGGTCGACCGGCTAGGGGTGATGTCGACCGGTCGAGCACCCCCTCGACTGGTCGCCCCGTGTTTTTCTGCTGAAAACATTTCAAACTTCTATTTCTACGCGACCGGTTGCCCTATGGTTTGTCAGCAAAATTCTGACCGTTTGACAGCAGACAACTTTCTCTTATTTTGTGGAATGGATTTCTAACAGCTCTTTTCTTCAATTGTCTTGCAATTTTTTACAGAATTTATGTCTCCAAGAGGAGCCTATCATGTACAAGACATCTTCTATAAATAGAGGAAGATTTGAAGCACAAAACAAGAGAGAAAACTACAACACGACAAGATACACTCAAGAATACACTTGTTCTTACATTGTCTTATTTCTTGTTGTAATTTTCCTAGCTATTCACTTTCACATTCTTGAGGTCTAGGCTTTTCTTGATTACACTTGCACTCTATTGTATTATCAATTATCGAGTTGTAATCTTGAATTTGGGTAATCATTCAACACAAGATATCCTTGTGAGTGTTCTTGTGGTAAGAACATACTTGGGTGATCTAGGTGTTAGGTGTAAGAAGATTGTGGTAATCTTCTTGTTGAGGTGTTGAAGAATTTGGTATTCTTCAAGGTTGAAGATTGTGGTAATCTTCACAAGGTGCCGTTGGAGATTGTGGTAATCTTCAAGTGAGATTGTGGTAATCTCAAAGGTGGTGTTGAAGAAGAGTATGGTGCTCTTCAAGGTGTTGTTGTAAGTTGGTGTTGTATTAATTTTTCGTAAATTAATAAAATCTTTTTCTTTTTGAAATCCATCCCGGATATCTTTTGGGGTGGTAGAGGATTAGGCCCTGGTGGGTTGAACCTCTATAAATCGACGCGTGTGTTGTTTACATTCCGCACCTTTATTATTGTCTTTGAGCATTCGGTTCGAAAAAGAGGGTAAAATCGAAAAGATGGAGATAATCTATTCACCCCCCTCTAGATTATCGTAGCCGCTTGGACTTACAAAAATATTAATCAAACCTACAAAATCAAAATCGAACGAATCTAATAATATAAAATAATATAATCTATATAGAAGCACATATATAATAATGAGGTATATTTATACAAGTGCTAATTTTGGATATTTTAAAATTATTTGGTTTTGTTAAAAATTAAAATATTAAGAAAATAGTTTAGGGAACTAAGAAGTGTCTAAACAAACCAACAAAATTCGTATATCACACGAGACTTGCATAGTAATAATTATAATTTAGACCTAGTAATTAATGTGATCATCAACCAGTATTAATCATAAAATCATAAGCATATTACAAATGTTTAAAAGAGTATGTAAATTTTCAAAAATTTATAACTATCTAATAAACCAAATGAAACTAAAAACATAATACATAATAATATAGTCTATATAAAAGCACAAATATAATATCAATCAAATATACTAAAACAAAAAATAAAGTTGACATGTGTCATTTCTTCATCAAACTTGGATATTTATCAACTTCTTATTCTCTCAATTCCACATGGTTGATTCACATTTATCCATATGGCATCCTCTTTATATATTTAAAAGATAACAAAGAATCCAAAAAACATGATTCGTCTTTTAAATCTGTTATCTTTTAAAATTGAGTGTATTAAATAAACTTAAAAAAAAACAAGATTTTTTTTCAACATTGATAGTTTTTTAATAACCAAGAATATAAAGGAAAAATAATCTCAACTCTAAATTGTACATAGCTGACAAATAATTTGGAAAAGTCAATGTCGATCCATTTAACTCCTTTGCATTTTTTATTGACAAAGATTCTATTAGTTCAAAATCTATATTTTTTTGTAGAAGATATTATCTCATTTGAATTAATAATATATTTTTCAATTTAGAAGATAACAAATTTATAAGACAAATAATCCAAAAAATCAAGGATTCTATCTACACTATTTTTAAATTAGTTATCGTTTCAAGCTTAAATATTATATTATATGTATAAAAATATAGAAAACGAGCAAGAAAAAAAGAAAAAGATTCAATTAGTTCAAAATTTATATTGTTTATAGAATATATTCTCTCATTTGAAGTAATAATATATTTGTGAATTTAAAAGATAACAAATATAAAAGATAATTTTTTTGAAAGATAATAAATAGTAAACTAAGAGTATTGGTAAAAATAATATATTAAATTATGTATAAATTTATTATGTATTTACTTATTGAAAAAGTTGTGAAAATTAAAAAACAAAAAGAGAAAAGCATTTACAAAGTTTTGACTTTTGTCAAATGACAAAGGCTAAAGAAGAGTTTTTCCAGTGTGTTAACGATTCCCATTTTTGTAAGACCGAAACACGATTCTTATTTCTTAGAATTGCTTAATAGAGAGAAATAGAAATCAAATGAAACCAAAACTCCACAAACCCTAGAATTGTTGTTTATTCTCAGCGCTGTGACAAGCGCACTATGACAAATTTGTTCGGCGCACGCTGGTGTTCGACAAGTGACAGGCACTGCTCGATTCTTCTCGGTGTTGCTCGACAAGTGACAGGCACTGCTCAGCGTTGTTTCTTCTTCTTCGCATTGTAAGTGTTCTTTTGCTCGACCCGTTTTTCTTAGGTTATTTGTTGTGTTTGTTTTGAGCTATCATATTATTTTAGATGGTTATTGAATTTGGGAATTTATTCAAGGGGAAAACATTGTTTCTGAAAAACAAACAATCTGTTTTTTCTTTTTTTGTATGTGTTGTTTATGATGTGGATTGGAGAAGGAATGAGAGGTCTGATTATTTTCTTTTTAAACTTGCAAAAGCTAGAATAACTAATCAAATTTTGTTTATGTGAATGATTTGCAAAATTGGAATGTTAGTAAATATTTTGTCCATAATTTGGGGCCCAAAATGGAAGGTGCAGCTCCTATTTTGGATCATAGTAAAAGGTCTAACATTACTCGAGTGACTCTGTTTGCTGAAGGCTGTCGAGGATCTCTATTTGAGGTTTATCACAATGACTTGTTGCCTATAACTTTAGCATTCTGTTGGGTGTAAATTGCATACATTATCGATGAATATAACAATGTACAATATAGATTTAAAAAAGAAAAACTTTGGATGAATACATTTAAAATTACAAATTTTGGAATACTTGTTTGTACACAACATTATTTGTCTGCTTGTTTTTGGATTTATTGTCCCTACAGACTAATATTTTCAAACCCTTGTGATTAGTGACTCTGGAAACAACAACATATCATGACCATGATTGAAAATCAAATTCTTCAAATAAGCCCGACGTTAGAGAGAGATTGTCCTTGGATCTTGTTTATAGTCATAGCGTACGAAACCATCAGCGAGAATTGTCTCCGTTGAAACTTGAAAGATATTCTAAGATCGGACGGAGTCAGTGTCATTCGTGGAATCAATGTCTTATAACCTGCGTTGGCACCCGTTAAAAAATCATTTATTATATTATTTCCAGCCCGTATTGTAATTTGACTAAATTATTTACTATTTTAATATAGATTGATAGATCTATAAAAAAAATCAACATAGAGTTACGTTAATAACGATTTATCCTAATTTATTAATTCATGAATAAACTCAATCCATCTTTGTATTTATTTACTTATAAATACCCGATTTTAGCTAAATCTAATGATTATACACTTTAAGGAATTATGATGTAATATAAATGTTAGATATATAAATCATTAAATAATTTGTAATTTATCATAATTAAAATTTCAGATTATATACTAACGAAATGAAAGTATTATTATACATTAATAATAACATAACATAGTAAATATCAATCTACATGATAAATAATAAAAAGAAACAGTAAAAATTATATTAAGAATTTAAACATAATACGTTAGAAGTTTCATATTTTTTAAATATATTTTCTGAATTTTAAACATTTAAGATATTTAATAATATTGCAAATAATAATAAGATTTAATTATGAATTCAAAATATCACAACTAATAAGTCCAATGATTTATACCCCATAAGTAAATATTAATATACAATGTTGAATATACAACTTGAATGGAAAACAAAAATCAATAAATTATTAAAACAGAAAATATACTCCATGTTAGTATTAAGTAAATATTGATATTTTACCTGGCTCTCAATAAAAAAAATTGAATATCTCTTCAGCAAATTCACGTATGTGGTAAACCTCATGACCGAGAAGGCTTCAGTAAAATGTCTGACTTCATCTTTGTAACATGAAACGTGTTCGAAACTCTCTTCGATCAGAATTCTTTTATATTGGACATTGTGTTTGATACATGTTTTTATCTTAATTTTGATGATTTTATTTTTACACTAAAACAATGTTTTTAATTGTTGTCCAAATACTCCTAAATGATTTAAAATAGTTTTAATATTTTCCGGAGTATTTCTTCAAGTTTTACTTTAGATAAAATTGGACAACACTTCTAATGATTTTATGTTTATATGTTTTTACTTCAAAACAAGGTTTCTAAATGTTGTCTAAATACTTCCGATTGGTTTAAAATGTTTTTACTAAATTTTCGGAGTATTTCTTGGGTTTTACTTTCGATAAAAATTGGACAACATTTTTGTCTCTTGGTCGACCGGTCGCCCTATAGGGCAACCCGTACCTGAAGATGATTTTTGAAACAGAAAATAAGACGGAAAAAAAATCAAGCAGTCGATCGGTCGCTCAGGGCGATCGGCCGGCCGACTCGCCAGAGTCGCTGTAGAGTCGGCCGGTTGCAAAGTTTGGTGTTTGAAACAGAACTTGATTTTCTCTAAAACCATTAAGGGGGACCGGTTGATGATAGGGACGACCGGTCGAAGTACACGTCGACCGGTCGCCCTGTGTAAATTTCATGTGTTTCGTTTCAAACTTCCATTTAAATGCGCCGGTCAGAAGTGACAAAGAAAATATCACCGCTTTGACATCGGACATATTTCCTTAAAATGTGGGATTGATTTCTAACAGCTATATTCTTGATTTTAATTGTATTTTTCTGTAGATTTTCAATCTCCAAGAGGAGCCTATGCTTGATCAATCATCTCCTATAAATAGAGGAAGTTTTGGAGCAACCACATACAACAATTGAGATACAACACAACAAGATACACTTCAAGCAAATATTTGTTCTTCATTGTTATTATTCTTGTTGTAATTTTGCCTAGCTTATCACTTTCACATCCTTGAGGTCTAGGCTATTCTTGATTACACTTTGCACTCAAATTGTAATATTCATTATTGAGTTGTAATCTTGATTTTTGGTTATCATTCAACACAAGATATCCTTGTGAGTGTTCTTGTGGTAAGAACACACTTGGGTGATCTAGGTGTTAGGTGCAAGAAGATTGTGGTAATCTTCTTGTTGAGGTGTTGAAGAATTTGGTATTCTTCAAGGTTGAAGATTGTGGTAATCTTCACAAGGTGCCGTTGGAGATTGTGGTAATCTTCAAGAGAGATTGTGGTAATCTCAAAGGTGGTGTTGAAGAAGAGTGTGGTAATCTTCAAGAGAGATTGTGGTAATCTCAAAGGTGGTGTTGAAGAAGAGTGTGGTGCTCTTCAAGGTGTTGTAAGTTGAGTTTGTATTAATTTTGGTAATTAATAAAATTCTTTTTCTTTTTGAAATCCATCCCGGATATACTGGGGTGGTAGAGGATTAGGCCCTAGGTGGGTTGAACCTCTATAAATCGACGTGTGTTGTTTACATTCCGCACCTTTATTATTATCTTTGAGCATTCGGTTCGAAAAAAGAGGGCGAAATCGAAAAGATGGAGATAATCTATTCACCCCCCTCTAGATTATCGTAGCCGCTTGGACTTACAAGTGGTATCAAAGCCAAACTCTTTGGCAAGCTCGTTTCACATCGCGAGTGAAGAGAAACGATCGTCGGCTACGAACGAAGCTCATCCTACCGGCACCTCCACCACCTCCACCACCAAGCCACCTCTATTTGATTCCAAAAATTATATATTTTGGAAAGAAAGAATGGAATGTTATTTACAAGGTTGCGGTTCGATATTTGGAACATCGTCATAAATGGAGAATCCATTCCAATGAAAGACACACCACACACCCCCAAAGGCTTCAAAGAGCTCAATGATGAAGAGAAGAAAATGTTCTCCTTAAACGGTAAAGCTCTCAATATTTTGTATTGTTCCTTTACTAATTTGGAATATGAACATATTGTAGGAATTCGATCGGCACATGAAGTATGGCAAATATTAGAAGCCATCTATGGAGTATTTGCAAATGAAATGAGTCAAACAAAAGCATATACTTCTCAAAGGAATACAAGTTCAAATCTAAGGAACAAGTCTCTTACAACTTCCAACTATGAAGAAGTTGAATATTGCTTTATGGGCATCGAAGAAGAAAACGAGGTATGTCTTAAACCCTCTACTTCTTATGATATTGTTATTCAAAATGATTATAGTGATTTACAAAATGATTTTGATGATCTTCAAAATGAATTCCAAAATTTACTTGTTAAGTACAAAAATTTGAAAAAGAAATTCAATGTTTTGAAAAATGAAAAGGATAGCTTATTTACTTCCTATGAATCACTATCATGTGTTCACACCACCACACTTGACAAGGTTAGAAACCTTGAGAAACAAAATAATACTCTTGTTGAGGATATTAATTGCATGAAAAGGGATTTATCTAAATCCGACTTGAGTACCGATGAAATTATTGATTGTTGTGATAATTCGAAACTAGAACTTGATCATAAGTTTAATGTTTTCAATCATATGAAAAAGAATCAAGTCTCTAAGCATGTTGGTCATTATGCTCCTAGAATTATTACTTGCTTTTATTGCGGTAAAAAGGGTCATACGGTAAATACTTGTCGGGCTAGAAATAGCTCTCATTATTGTTGGAGACCTAAAAGTCTCAAAGCTAATCCTAAAGGACCCAAACACTTGAGGGTACTACAAAATAATGTTTTATTAGGTACCTGGCGAAATAATAATCGGAGAAAATTCATACCGCCAAAAAGACATCAAATGACAAATTCATTTGATCAAAGGAGAAAACATTTTCAACAAAGCCAATTTCTAAGAAGAGGATATAATCAAAAATGGGAAGAACACAATCCTTGGAAATGGCAAAGACATCATCAACAAGATGTTTTTCAAAGAAGAAGAGACTATCAATGGGAAGGACAAAAATCTTGGAAATGGAGCAATTGGAGAAACCATCATCAACAAGAAGATTTTCAAAAGGGAAGATATCATCAACAACGGGAACGACACAACCCATGGAAATGGCGTAATTGGTAAACCGTATCTCCCCATTTAAATATGCATTTCATTTAGTTAGTATGCATGTTTTTATTTTTGCCTATATTGCAAATGAGTTTTCATAATTTTAAAATTAAGGTCCTCAACAAATATTTGTGTTTTTAAAATCCCTTGAAAATGAGACCTTACATGTTGCTTTTAAACTCTTATGGATTTTTTCTTTGCATAAGCATAATTTTTGTGTTATCTCTTATTACTTGCCTACACTTGTGCTATTATATCTTGTGCTATTTGTTTAAGAGTTATGTAGGTTATATATCTCATCAAGAGTCTTAAACCATCGAGTTATGTTCACTCGTATTTGTCATGGAACTCGATATTACGCTTATGCACATATCTTTCAAGATATTTCATTTTAACCCCTTTAAGTGCCCCTAAATGTTTTTGAAAATTTTTTAAAAGGGCATCACTCGTTAAGTCTCGTTTTTCTCGAATATATGTTTTCCCAATACCCGTATTTATTGGACTTGGTCCAAAATTATCTTTTTGCAAAAGTTTTAAAAACTTTTGGGGTGAAAAATCGAATTTTTGAAAAACCTGGAGAATGAAAAATTGCACTGGGACGGTCAAGGCAGGGGCGACCGGTCACCCTGCACGTCGACCGGTCGCACCCCACCTCGACCGGTCACCCAGGGCAATTTTTCAAGTTATAACCCGTCTGTCTTCATTTCTGAAATAGAACATAAAAACCCTCCCTTCGCACAGCAGCAAAATATCACCCCCTTTTTCATAAAATCCTCAATTCTTCATCATTTTTCACGATTCTTGTTGCTAATCCTCCTATTTTTGCTAGAATCTCACATTTATGGCTCCTCCAAGAAATTCCACCGAACGAAATCCTAAAAAGAGGAGAAGGAAGCAAAGGGGCGAATCTTCCTCCAACCCCCAACAAGTTGATATTCCACAAGGAGATAATCAAAACCGGCTTACGGAAGAAGAGATGGTTGAATTGAGAGCCGGGATTTCAAAATCAAATATTCATTGGGACTCTAGTAAGTTATCACTTCTCTATGATCCTCCCTCTAGAGTTAATAGATTTCGTTTTTTAAATAAGCTTGCGGAAGAGCACTATGAAAACATTGGGTTGAACGACAAGAAAATCGCGTGCACTCGTATGGTTCGATTTTTAGCATTTCATGATGAATTTCCGGATATTAGGGCTTATTTTGAAATTCAAGGTTGGGTTTCACTATGGGATAATCCGTGTTTGCATTATGATGACGAGCTTATAAAACTTTTTTATGCAAATATGTGGATTGTTGATGCTACGGTAGATAATCCGTTGGAACTTCACTCATTTGTTAATGGTAGGCATTTTTCATGGACATTGGCCGATATTTGTAATCATTTGAATGTTCCGAATGATGGAGTGGTTAATGTGGATTGCACTCATTGGGATGATAATATTTTCGGTGTTTCACTAGATGAGGTGAAAACCTTTTTAGGAGTGTATCCCGAAGTAACATACTCGGCAATACCGCCAAATTATCGGATTATTTCTATTATTTGTATAAGTCCAAGCGGCTACGATAATCTAGAGGGGGGTGAATAGATTATCTCCATCTTTTCGATTTTGCCCTCTTTTTCGAACCGAATGCTCAAAGACAATAATAAAGGTGCGGAATGTAAACAACACACGTCGATTTAAAGAGGTTCAACCCACCTAGGGCCTAATCCTCTACCACCCCAGTATATCCGGGATGGATTTCAAAAATAAAAAAAGATTTTATTAATTTACCACAAATTAATACAACACCAACTTACAACAACACCTTGAAGAGCACCACACTCTTCTTCAACACCACCTTTGAGATTACCACAATCTCTCTTGAAGATTACCACAATCTCCAACGGCACCTTGTGAAGATTACCACAATCTTCAACCTTGAAGAATACCAAATTCTTCAACACCTCAACAAGAAGATTACCACAATCTTCTCACACCTAACACCTAGATCACCCAAGTGTGTTCTTACCACAAGAACACTCACAAGGATATCTTGTGTTGAATGATAACCCAAAAATTCAAGATTACAACTCGATAATGAATTATACAATTGAGTGCAAGTGTAATCAAGAATAGCCTAGACCTCAAGGATGTGAAAGTGAATAGCTAGGCAAATTACAACAAGAAATAAGACAATGTAAGAACAAGTGTATTCTTGAGTGTATCTTGTTGTGTTGTAGTTTTCTCTCTTATTGTGTTGCTTCAATTCTTCCTCTATTTATAGAAGATGTCTTGTACATGATAGGCTCCTCTTGGGGACATGAATTCTGTAAAAATTGCAAGATAATTGAAGAAAAGAGTTGTTAGAAATCAATCCCACAATTTAGGGAAAAGTCATCACGCACAACGGTTAAATTTTGTCATTGTCAAACTTGAGTGATGACTCCGCGCACAAATAGACGTTTGAAAATGAGAATACATATTTACACAGGGCGACCGGTCGATGTAGGGTTCGACCGTCGTCCCTTTACTTCAACCGTCGCACAACTTAAAAACGAAGGGCAAATGTTCTGCTTTCAATTTTTGCTCCCGTGTACGGCCGCCCAAGGGTCGACGGCCGACGTCGACACCGTTCTTGCCTATAGGGCGACCGGTTGCCCTGACCATTTTCTCGCAAACATGAAGTTTTCTATTTTTCTCAACTTTCAGTGGGGTTGCCCTATACGGCGACGGTTGACCTCAAAACAAAAGTGTTATCCAATTTTATATCGAAAATAAACTTCAAGAAATACTCCAAAAAATAGTAAAAATATTTTAGACCGATCGGGAGTATTAGGACAACATTTAGAAACATTGTTTTGGTGTAAAAATACATTAACACGAAATCATCAAAAGTGTTGTCCAATTTATATCGAAAATAAACTTGAAGAAATACTCCGGAAAATATTAAAACCATTTTAAATCATTTAGGAGTATTTGGACAACCTTTAAAAACATTGTTTTGGTATAAAAACAAAATCATCAAAATCATGATAAAACCATTTATCAAACAATCTCCCCCTTTTGATGATTACAAACCAAAACAATTTTAACGAGGTCGATTTTGAAAACAAAACATTTTTACCTAAGTTAAAGAGAACTATCCGTTGTGAGCGACAACATTCCATGCAACAAAAACACAAGGATGGGAGTAGAGATATTCAAACACATATAGCAAATGCTCCCCTATCAACATGCACAACAAGAGTAATATAGAAGCAACTTAAACATAAGCTAAAATATTAGCTTTTCGATATTGAGCTTAAGTATCAATAACTTAAAAGCTCCCCCTGTCAAAGATACATCATTAGAACCGTATATAAGTCCATACTACAACCAATGGACCATGATTCATACATAACCATAATGCACCAAGTGGACTAAATATGATCCACAGCTTATGACTTTATGAAGCCATAGCTTATAGCTTCTTTTTCGTTAAGCTTATCTTAGCTTTTATGAGCTAGTGAGCTTATAACCTGTTTCTCCCCTTTGGAATCATCAAAAGAATGTTAGCACGATAAATACATCATATATTCTTATCAAAGTGCGCAAGTAAACCGATGTATCGAGCCATTTGAACATTGAAGCTTTTAAACCAAATAGAAGAGTCGAATCATACGACTTGTAGAAGCTTATGAAAAATCATTTGATTTGCAAAAACATGATATCTATAAATATATGAGACTTTTGAAATCGAGAGAGTCATGTAGGTGATGAATTTTTCATTGAAACGTTTTATCGAACACTTGGCGGGCGTCAAAAAAAGAAAAAGTTATATATAGCCCTTGTAAGTGAAATCAAGCCAAGTTTTTCATCACCAAATACAATTTAACAAATATCATTCATCAACAATCAATAAGCTCATCACAAACATATATGAATTACATCAAGAAAAATACATATAAGCCACAAACTCAAGGGTTCAACCCAATTGAGCTAAAGATAGTGAAATTCTTACCATTCAATCGGTAAAGACGAGCAATGATGATGATAGTCGAGCTAGATAATCCCCAAAATATATAATTCATGCATCAAAACTCATTTGAAGTGAATTGTGTGTGAAATTTGCAAAGGGGACGAAAAATGGACCAAAAGAGCCAAAATGGCTAAGTATAGGAACAGAGACGATTTAAGCCAAGAAATCACATTGGGCGACCGGTCAAGGGCTAGGGCGACCGGTCGAGCAGGTGGGCGACCGGCGACCACCTCCCGGGCGACCATCGCTTCTTTCTGTTTTGCAAATTCCGAAGTTTGATCCAAAAATTCGATTTTTCGCCCCTAGGTTTTAAAAACGTGCAAAATGCAAACATAGACCTAATTCAATATACATTATGTCATAATCAAGCTCGAAATGAGGTAAAATACTCGGCGGTGAGCGATTAAAAGATCCGCGAGTTATCCTTGAGACGGAATTAAACACATCTTCAAGTTTTTGTTAAAACATGCAATCCCCTTTAAAAAAATATCGAATCTTAATATGTTTAGTTCGATTATGACGAACCATATTTTGAAAAATAAAAGTTACACCGGACTTGTTATCCCGAAAAATAATAACGTCTTAAAACTTTGGATTAACAAGTCATAAGAAGAAGTGCCTTACAAATATTTGAAAATTTCTTTTAACGACACTTTAATGAGATTCGTTGGGATAATTTTTGAAGTCGAGCATATAGACATAAGGCATATGGAATGTCGAGTCTATAGAAATAATACAAGAAAACATACCTCGAATTTGTTTGTCAACCGACATGCCTTTCTCAACCTTTGTCAATCTCTTCATTGGTAGCCATAGAGGTTGAGATGATTCTTCCTTCTTCAATGCCTAACTCCTTCAAGAGTTCTTTTGAAATGTAACCATCTACTTGGCATTGAATAATTTGAAGTCCAAGCAAGAAATTGAGCTCCCCCATCATGCTCATTTCAAGTACACCTTGCATCAACTTGGAAAAATATCTTGCACAAATATTCATTAGTAGTACCAAAAATATTCTCATAAATATGCACAAGTAAACAATCTTGCCCTTTTTCAAAAACAAAGAGAGTAGTATCAACTTTACCTCTTGTAGAATCATTTAGCAAAAATAGCTAAGTCTATCAACCGCATACAAGGCCTTTTTTAAAAAAAAAAATTTGGCCTAGAATTTTAAACTCCGATAGACTTCTATATGAATAAAACCATTTAGAAAATTAACATCCATTTAGTAAAGCTTGAAATTTTCTTAAAACAAGAATGGGCAAGTAAAATGCAAATAACTTCTAAAAGTGCTATGAGTGCAAATATTACATCAAAATCATTACCTTCTTCTTGAAAATACCTTCGAGCTACTAACCTCGCCTTAGTTCGACCAATGTTGCCTTGGTCATCGAGTTTGTTCTGGAATACCCTTTTTGTCTTCTTCATTACTATCATCATAGGGCATCCAATTGATCTAAGGTGTTCATAATAGAACATTTACTTCCAAATATTTTGAGGTAACAATATTTGGAGTACTTCATTTCTCATCTACACAACTTGACAAACTCATTACCGGCATCGCTTATATAAGCAAGAAAGAATAATCCAAGTGAAAAAAACATGCCTCAATCATCAATCACAAAATATCTTGAATAAGAGCATAGTAGAAATAGACATTATATATATAGACCATGAAGCAAGAAACACATACTATGCATTTAGAATATCATCAAGAATCTAATAAATCATGCAAGTTCAAATAAGCTTAAGAAAGCTACAAAAGGTCTCTTTAGAAATTTGATAGCATATAGTTGAGACCTCATAAAAAAAAAGTATTTGAACAAGAGTTGATAAAGCAAATATGTGCAATCAAATATTGAATAGTGCCTTTCAAAAAATCTAAAAGTCCTCTTAATGGCACTTGTATTAATTACTATGAAAAACAAGCACATAGGCACATGGCAATACATATATCGAGTCTATAAGAGTAAGAATAACACAAGTAAACGTACCTCGATAATTTATGCCTTTCTTGACAAATAATGACGTAAATGGCCATTTGTGAAAATATGTAATTCCTACATAATTCTTAAAACAAATCTAGCACAAATCATAATGATAAAAGTGTAGGCTAAGAGATATCACAAGTAAGCACATGCCATAGAAATCCATAAGAGATGATAACACACTTTAGTCTACAAAAATGCACAAGAGTTTTAAAAACATCATATAAGGTCCTCTTTTTCAAAAATATTTTAAAAGCACAAATATATATTGAAGACCTTAATTAAAAAAATAAATACTTGAAAACTCATTTTACAATTAAGACACAAATAAAAGCATGCATAATAACAAAATAAAATGCATATTTAACTAGGGAGATACGGGTTACCAATTACGCCATTTCAATGGGTTGTGTCGTTCCCATTGTTGATGATATCTTCCCCTTGAGAAGTCACTTTGTTGATGATGACTTCTTTGATTGCTCCATTTCCAAGGTTTGTTGCCTTCCCATTGTTGAAAGTATCTTCTTCTTTGAAAATCATCTTCTGGATGATATCTTTGCCATTTCCAAGGATTGTGTTCTTCCCATTTTTGAGTATATCCTCTTCTTGGAAATTTGCTTTGTTGAAAATAGTTTCTTCTTCTTTGATAAAATGAAACGGTCATTTGATGTCTTCTTGGCGGTATAAATTTTCTTCGATCATTATTTCGCCGAGTACCTAATATGACATTGTTTTGTGGTACCCTTATGTGTTTGGGTCCTTTGGGATTAGTCTTGATACTTTTAAGTCTCCAACAATAATTAGAGCTATTTCTAGCTCGACAAGAATTAGCCGTATGACCCTTTTTACCGCAATAAAAACAAGTAATAATTCTAGGAGCATAATGACCAACATGCTTAAAGACTTGATTCTTTTTCATATGATTGACAACATTAAACTTATGATCAAGTTCTAGTTTCGAATTATCACAATAATCAACAATTTCATCGGTACTTTCGTTGGATTTAGATAAATCCCCTTTCATGCAATTAATATCCTCAACAAGAGTACTATTTTCTTTTTCAAGGTTTCTAACCTTGTCAAGTGTGGTGGTGTGAGCACATGATAGTGATTCATAGGAAGTAAATAAACTATCCTTTTCATTTTTCAAAACATTGAATTCCTTTTTCAAATTTTTGTATTTAACAAGCAAGCTTTGGAATTCATTTTGAAGTTCATCATAATCATTTTGCAAATCACTATAATCATTATCATAGGAAGTAGAGGGTTTAGAACTTACCTCGTTTTCTTCTTCGATGCCTATGAGGCATTGTTCAACTTCTTCATCATGGGAGGTTGTAGAAGGCTTATCCCATGTTGTTGGATTTGATGTTGTATCCATTTGTGAAGTAGATGCTTTTGAGTTGCTCCTTTCATTTGCATATACTTCATAGATGGCTTCTAATTTTTGCCATACTTCATGTGCCGATCGAATACCTACAACATGATCAAATTCCAAAGTGGTAAGTGAACAATGTAAAATATTAAGAGCTTTACCATTTAAGGAGATGATTTTCTTCTCTTCATCATTGAGCTTTTTGAAGCCTTTTGAGGTGTGTGGTGTATCTTTCATCGGAATGGATTCTCCATTAATGACGGTGTTCCAAATGTCGAACCCACAACCTTGTAAATAGCATTCCATTCTTTCTTTCCAAAATGTAAAATTTTTGGAATCAAACCGAGGTGGCTTAGTGGTGGAGGTGCCGGAAAGATGAGCTTCGTTCGTAGCCGACGATCGTTTCTCTTCACTCGCGATGTGAAACGAGCTTGCCAAAGAGTTTGGCTTTGATACCACTTGTAAGTCCAAGCGGCTACGATAATCTAGAGGGGGGGTGAATAGATTATCTCCATCTTTTCGATTTTGCCCTCTTTTTCGAACCGAATGCTCAAAGACAATAATAAAGGTGCGGAATGTAAACAACACACGTCGATTTAAAGAGGTTCAACCCACCTAGGGCCTAATCCTCTACCACCCCAGTATATCCGGGATGGATTTCAAAAATTAAAAAAGATTTTATTAATTTACCACAAATTAATACAACATCAACTTACAACAACACCTTGAAGAGCACCACACTCTTCTTCAACACCACCTTTGAGATTACCACAATCTCTCTTGAAGATTACCACAATCTCCAACGGCACCTTGTGAAGATTACCACAATCTTCAACCTTGAAGAATACCAAATTCTTCAACACCTCAACAAGAAGATTACCACAATCTTCTCACACCTAACACCTAGATCACCCAAGTGTGTTCTTACCATAAGAACACTCACAATGATATCTTGTGTTGAATGATAACCCAAAAATTCAAGATTACAACTCGATAATGAATTATACAATTGAGTGCAAGTGTAATCAAGAATAGCCTAGACCTCAAGGATGTGAAAGTGAATAGCTAGGCAAATTACAACAAGAAATAAGACAATGTAAGAACAAGTGTATTCTTGAGTGTATCTTGTTGTGTTGTAGTTTTCTCTTATTGTGTTGCTTCAATTCTTCCTCTATTTATAGAAGATGTCTTGTACATGATAGGCTCCTCTTGGGGATATGAATTCTGTAAAAATTGCAAGACAATTGAAGAAAAGAGTCATTAGAAATCAATCCCACAATTTAGGGAAAAGTTGTCTCACCGCACAACGGTTAGAATTTTCTTTGTCAAACTTGAGGCGACCGTCGCGCACAAATAGACGTTTGAAAATGAGAATACATATTTACACAGCAGGCGACCGGTCGACGTAGGGTTCGACCGTCGTCCTTACTTCAACCGGTCGCACAACTTAAAAAACGAAGGGCAAATGTTCTGCTTTCAATTTTTGCTCCCAGTACCGGCCGCCCAAGGTCGTCGACCGACGGGCGACGGCCGGTTGCCCTATAGGGCGACCGGTTGCCCCACGACCATTTTTTGCAAACATGAAGTTTTCTATTTTCTCAACTTTCGTGTACGGGTTGCCCTATACGGCGACCGGTTGACCTCAAAACAAAAGTGTTATCCAATTTTATATCGAAAATAAACTTCAAGAAATACTCCGAAAAATAGTAAAAATATTTTAGACCGATCGGGAGTATTAGGACAACATTTTAGAAACATTGTTTTGGTGTAAAAATACATTAACACAGAATCATCAAAAGTGTTGTCCAATTTATATCGAAAATAAACTTGAAGAAATACTCCGGAAAATATTAAAACCATTTTAAATCATTTAGGAGTATTTGGACAACCTTTAAAAACATTGTTTTGGTATAAAAACAAAATCATCAAAATCATGATAAAACCATTTATCAAACAATTTGCTCCTATTGTGTTTGTGGAAAAGAAGTAAAACTTCCGAGTAATCTCGAACTCTTTCTCACCTATAAGATTGTTCGAGGAGAAAGAGTAAATTATGGGGCAATTTTTGTGTATTGTTTGTCGGAATCAAGAAGGCATACTAAGAAAAAATATACCTTGGGAAATTTGATTTGCCGACTATTATACTTATCGGGATACCCGGAAAATGAGATGATTACCGGAATTCGTCACAATGATTTTGATAATGCCAACATTGTACAAATGGTAAGAATGCGACGACATTTACCACGGGTTCCCACCAAAGCCGCTAAGGGACGTGCCCGACATCAACAACAACCTCGGGATGATTTCTTTATTGACAATAAGGTTGAAAATATTGGAAGAGGTAATATTGATGAACAAGAAAATGAAGAAGAAGAGAATGTGGGGAATGAACAAGAAATTGGGGAGGAAGAAAATGAGGAAGAACACTTCAATAAAGGAAATGAAGAAGAAGATGAAGACGAGTCGGATGTTGAAGATTTAAATCTCAAAGAGAGAATGGCCAAAGTGGAAAGAGATACATTTAGAGATGTAGCCTCTCTTAGAAAAGAGCTCCGGGTTGTGAAGAAAGAAAATTCTAGTTTGAAAAAGTCAATCGACAAATTGAAGAAATTCATCAAAGATCTTATTCCCGGAACTTGCTTCTCTTCGGACGAGGATTGATGTCCCCACCCCTTTACTTTTTAACATTTTCTTTCTTGTTCATGTTGCTTTGTATTTTTATGAACTTTTTGTATAACTCTATTGCACTAATGAAATTTGCTTGTTTTCCTGAAAGGGTTAAAATTGCAAGTTGATAATGACTTGTGGATGATCATGATATCGATGGAGTATTTGATGGTAAAAATACTCTTATATGGCATTGTTTAATAATTGCTATGAAGTACTTAATGGTAAAAGTGCTTCTTTTAATTTTTGCTTAGATGCATTTGAGATGCTTTGATCATTATGCTTAGATGGATATTTTGGGACATTTGTAATGTCTTATATGTATTATTTGAGGCATGACTTGTATTACTTGATGGCTCTTTTATTTTTTTTGGCATTTGTAATGCTTTGATCTCTTTGGCTAAATTATCTTAATTGGGTTGAACCCTTGAGAATTTACTTTGTTTATGCCTATTATTTGTTGGATATATGTTGAAAATTGCTTTTGGTGATGGTATGAAAAACTTGGCTAGATTTCATTTACAAGGGCTATATATATCTTTTTCAAATTTTTGATGCCCGCCAAGTGTTCGATTAAATGCTTCAATGAAAAACTCATCACCTACATGATTTTTTTTTCAAATATCTTAAAATCTTTTTGAGATCATGTTTTTGGCTAACAAATGAGCTTTTGGATTTCTTATGATACATTTCTCTCATTTTCTCTTGGATTCTAAGCTTAATTCTTTCATGGTTGATAAAACGTATTGTTGGCGCACTTTGATAAACTTGAATGATGTTTTTATCATCCTAACATTATTTTTGATGATTCCAAAGGGGGAGAAACAGGAAATTGGCTCATTAGCTCAAAGAAGCTAATAAAAGCTTGTTATAAAAGCTATAAGCTATGGCTCATAAAAGCCATAAGTTGTGATTTTTTTTAGTCCAATTATTGCTTGATGGACTTATATACCTGTCTAATGATGTTTTGTGACAGGGGGAGCTTATAATATGTAAAAGCTAAGCTTCTAGCTTATGGTTAATTGCTTTTATATTATTCTTGATGTGCTTGTTGATAGAGGGAGCTTGTGCTTATTACTGAATATATTTACTCCCCTACTTGGTTGCTTTTATATTTTGGAAATTTTGGTTGCTTCCAAACGGTTAAATGTTTTTACGGAAAAATCATTTCTAAAATTGTTCTCCTATTTTGTGTAAAAATTGTTTTGGTTTGTAATCATCAAAAAGGGGGAGATTGTTTGATACATGTTTTTATCTTAATTTTGATGATTTTATTTTTACACTAAAACAATATCTTTAATTGTTGTCCAAATACTCCTAAATGGTTTAAAATTGTTTTAATATTTTCCGGAGTATTTCTCCAAGTTTTACTTTAGATAAAATTGGACAACACTTCTAATAATTTTATGTTTATATGTTTTTACTTCAAAACAAGGTTTCTAAATGTTGTCTAAATACTTCCGATTGGTTTAAAACGTTTTTACTAAATTTTCGGAGTATTTCTTGGGTTTTACTTTCGATAAAAATTGGACAACATTTCTGTCTCTTGGTCGACCGGTCGCCCTATAGGGCAACCCGTACCTGAAGATGATTTTTGAAACAGAAAATGAGACGGAAGAAAATTCAAGCGGTCGGCCAGACGACTGGCGTCGGCCGACCGTCCGGCCGCTCGGCGTCGGCGTCGATCGGTCCGGTCGACCGATCGCCTAGAGTCGACCGCACTGCAAGTTTGGTGTTTGAAATGAACTTGATTTTCTCTAAAACCATTAAGGGGACCGGTTGATGATAGGGGCGACATCGGCCGAGGTACACGCCGACCGGTCGCCCTGTGTAAATTTCATGTGTTTCGTTTCAAACTTTCATTTCTGTGCGACCGGTCGCCCTGTGTTTTGACAGCAAAAATATGACCGTTTGACAGCAGGCATATTTTCTTAAAATGTGGGATTGATTTCTAACAGCTATATTCTTGATTTTAATTGTATTTTTCTGTAGATTTTCAATCCCCAAGAGGAGCCTATGCTTGATCAATCATCTCCTATAAATAGGGGAAGTTTTGGAGCAACCACATACAACAATTGAGATACAACACAACAAGATACACTTCAAGCAAATATTTGTTCTTCATTGTTATTATTCTTGTTGTAATTTTGCCTAGCTTATCACTTTCACATCCTTGAGGTCTAGGCTATTCTTGATTACACTTTGCACTCAAATTGTAATATTCATTATTGAGTTGTAATCTTGATTTTTGGTTATCATTCAACACAAGATATCCTTGTAGTGTTCTTGTGGTAAGAACACACTTGGGTGATCTAGGTGTTAGGTGTAAGAAGATTGTGGTAATCTTCTTGTTGAGGTGTTGAAGAATTTGGTATTCTTCAAGATTGAAGATTGTGGTAATCTTCACAAGGTGCCGTTGGAGATTGTGGTAATCTTCAAGAGAGATTGTGGTAATCTCAAAGGTGGTGTTGAAGAAGAGTGTGGTGCTCTTCAATGTGTTGTAAGTTGAGTTTGTATTAATTTTGGTAATTAATAAAATTCTTTTTCTTTTTGAAATCCATCCCGGATATACTGAGGTGGTAGAGGATTAGGCCCTAGGTGGGTTAAACCTCTATAAATCGACGTGTGTTGTTTACATTCCGCACCTTTATTATTATCTTTGAGCATTCGGTTCGAAAGAGAGGGCGAAATCGAAAAGATGAAGATAATCTATTCACCCCCCCTCTAGATTATCGTAGCCGCTTGGACTTACACATTGTTGGTTATTTTTTACTCTGCAATGTATTCTCTCTCCCCGCGAATAAGAAAAATTAAATTTTAGAAACAAAGTTGCTAAAAAAAAATTAAAAATATTAACAATATAAAAATAAATAAATTTCAGACCTCTGCATTATGGAATACACATTCTAGACTGTTCACTGTTGATCGATCATTGAATGCCGATTTCTCATATAATCGCACCAGGCGAAGTTTCATTGCAATTTTCATGAGCGAGAGCATTGGTGCCATATTTTCGTGAATGGGAGAGAAATTTATAGAGTTGAGTATTCAAATTGCAAGGAGAATACGCAACAATGCTATGAGAAAACATATTTATAGGTGAATGTAGCAGTATAATTAAGGAATGAAATTATTCTAATATTTGATTATATTTTGTAACATTATTCGCAAATTTTAAGTTCCTTTACTTATCGTTAGATTATTTATCTAATATTTTATTTTGATTGCAATATCGAATATTCGGTCTTGATTGAGTAGAAATTTTAGTAATGATCTATATATATTTTATGTTCGAGATATTTGTATTTGCAAGTCAAATAATATTGATATATATATATATATATGTATCAGCGGAGATTGATTAATTGGTGAGTTATTTTTAGTATTGTCTATCGACGGTGGAAAGTCACAAGATATGTATCTTAAATGTTTAAGAATATTTCTATAAATTATAATTCGATTTAGGATTGCAATCAATCACATAAACAACATTATAACCTGCTAAAAATAAATTTAAAACTACCATTATAGAATACTAATTTTATCAACGTGTTTAATTAATTAATTGCATTTTTCACCTCTATTAATGCTATTTTTCAAGTTCAAACATTCCCAATTTATTGCATATCTTTAACATTAATAAATATTCCAAATTTATTGCATACATGTTAACAAAAATAATAAAATACGTACAATCAATTTTTTTATGCTATGCTCGGAAGTAAAACATTCCCAATTTATATCATATATGCTATTTATCAAAGTTAAACATTCCCAATTTATTACATATATATAACCGAAAATAAAAAAAAATTATGGAAGAAAAATAAAAGTACAAAAAGTTTTTAGAAAGTGTTATTTAGGCGGGAAAACATATTTAGTAATCATTCCTTGTACATTTATAATTATCCAAAATTTAGCAACAAAAAAGGGCAACAAAAAGGTCAAACATTCCAACTTTATGGAGCATTCTATGAATATCAATAATCAGGGATTATGGCAAAAACAAAATCAGCAACAAAGAGGTCAAACATTCCCATTTTATTAACTATAAGTATTTATGGCAGCAAAAATCAGCAACAAATAGGTCAAATATTCCCATTTTGAAAATAATCTTCCATATTAATCGAAAATCAGCAAAAAAAAAAAAAAGGTCACCAAATTTTTTAGCAACTCTCTTTAGGCGGAAAAACATATTTAGAAACCATTTTCTTGTTATATATATATATATATATATATAGATATTCAACATTCTAATATCACAATGAGGATCATAGTTTTTTGTTTCCAGAACTAATATTCAATATTCTACATGACAGAACTTGTGTGCTTTTAAGAAAATGAGGCATGTTTAGCCTAAGTGCCTTTTAGGTGATGTTTCTTATAAGTTTATGCTCTCTCCTTTCATTTATCCTTCTCAAGTAGTATGTTATTTGATATTTCTAAAATATTTTTGCATCTTATTGTGACATGTTTTTTTTATATAATCCTAATTGGCACTTATGAAATAATTTACTTGAGTAATTCAATTTCTTACCAACTTTTCCTAATGTATAGGGGACTGAACATGTCAACTCCAAATACCTTATCTGTGCAAGAGTCAAGCACAAATCCTATTTTAGGAGAAGTTCGACCCATTATTAATGATACAACTGAAGCAACTCAAAACAAGAATGCTAGTCCGCCTGGGGTCATTGAAGAAGAACAAGACAATCCATATGCTCCAAACAAAAGAAAACGTACATCTAAAGCATGGGATGACTTTAAACAGATTACTCTTTCGGATGGGTCAATGAAGGCTCAATTTATACATTGTGGCCATCAGTTGAATGTTAATAAGTCAAGTTGTATGTCACATTTTCTTAGACACCTCAAAGGTTGTGTGCTGAAGCAAATGAGGGACAAAGGACAAAAAAATATAAGTATCATAACGATTTCTGATTCAGAAACTGTTAATGCAGTGCAAAATTTTAAATATGATCAAGCGAAGATCAGAGAAGTTCTATCTCACATGATTATTGTTCATAAGTTTCCATTCATGTTTTCAAAGTATGAGTTGTTTAACTTATTGATGAGGATTGCTACTCCACATTATCAAAGGGTGAGTCGTACCACTGCAAAAAAAAAGATTGCATAGCTAGTTATGAAATTGTGAAGAAAAAGTTGGTGGCTTCATTAAAGGATGTGAATAGGGTCAGCGTGACCACTGATTTATGGAAGTCTGATCAAAAAATTTCTTATATGGTTGTCACATGTCACTATCTTACTCGATGGGGAATTTGCTGAAAAGGAACCTGAATTTTTGTCAGGTTGAACCATCCCACACCAGTGTTGTAATCTGCGATGTGCTACATAAATGTTTGGTTGAATGGGGAATTGATATAAGATATAGACAATTACTGTTGATAATGCATCATATAATGATATAGTTGTTCGAATGTTAAAGGAAAACCTCTCTTATAAAAATAATCTTCCTCTTGGTGGCAAATTGTTTCATGTCAGATGTTGTGCACATATATTGAATCTTTTGATGTAAGATGGGCTATCCGAGATTCAAGATGTAGTTTCCAATGTGCGTGAGAGAGTGAAATATCTATTAGCTTCGGAGTTGCGTATTAATATGTTCAGTGAGATTGCAAAACAATTACAATTGTCTTCAAAGAAGCTTGTGTTGGATTGTTGCACGAGGTGGAATGCAACTTATTACATGTTATCTGCTGCTTTAAAATTCAAAGATGTCTTTCCAAGATATCAACAAAGGGACCTTAATTATAACTTTTTGCCAAGTGAGGAGGATTGGGAGAAGGTCCATGTAGTATGCTCATTTCTTGAGGAATTTAATGAAGTCACACACATAATATCAGGTACTAAATATCATACTTTAATCTTGCATTTAATTGAACTTTACAGAATAATAAAATTATTTCAAACTTGTTCTAATTTTTGTTACATGTACCGAATATCCGACTTCAAATTTGTTTCTAACTCAACTTTTCAAGATAAATAAAATGTTGAAAAATGCAGATGTGGGCTCACATAGTTACATGGTTGAGATGGTGAAGAAGATGCAGATTAAGTTTGACAAGTATTGGGGTGAATGTAATTTGTTAGTCTCTGCAGTTTTAGATCCAAAAAATAAAATGAAGTTGATAGAATGGTGTTTTTCAGAGATTTATTCACCAGGTGATGCTATAATGCACGTTACCACTGTTCGTGAAATATTGCGTATGTTATATAATGAGTATGTTGAGGCTTACAAAGCTAATAGTGAGAAGGATGCTTCAGGTGACACTCAGAAAATTCTAGTAGTCTGAGCAATGTCAGTGTAAAAGGAAAAGATAAAGTGAGAGCCGAATTCACTAGCTATATCAAGCAAGTTGATAGTGTTGAGCAAGTGAAATCTGAACTAGATGTGTATTTGGAAGATGGAGTTGTCATGTGCGGAGATGATAGTGAGTTTGAGGCATTGAAATGGTGGAGGATGAACAACTTGAAGTTTAGAATTCTATCAAAGATGGCTTGCGGTGTACTAGTGATCCCAATAACTATTGTCGCCTCTGAATCTGCTTTTAGTGCAGGAGGTAGAGTTTCCATATCGTGCCTCATTGGGTGTAGAAACAGTCCAAGTTCTAGTTTGTGCTGAAGATTGGCTACGTGTTCGTCATGGTATTAAGAGAATAGCAAAAGTAAGTGAATTAAATTTGTTTTAGTTGTGTGTTTTATTCTCTCATATATTGTGTTTATGACTATTTTGATCTTATTTGTTTTCATGTTAAAGGAACAATCAGACTTGAAAGAAATCCATTTGACTTAAAAGCTTTCTCATCAACTTATCATGGAATTGGTAAAATTCTTTTACTTTAAATATGTATATCACATTTTATTTTTTTATGCTTTTTTCCCCTCTCATATCATGTGCCTCAACTCTCTAGGCTACTCTATCTTGCTGGAAATGAAAGGTTTTAAATAGTTAAGCCAAGGTTTAAAATACCGTACTGGACCGTCCGGTTCAACCGGTCGAACCAGAAACTGGCCATTGGTCCAGTACAAAAGCCTATATAATACCGGATAGATGGTTAAACCGCTTCAAACCGTGCGAACTGGTTAAAAATCGGATAATACCGGGAACCGCTCACTTAAGTATAATCGGACGGATCGAAATTAAAAAGACAATTTCAAAAAGGAAAAAAAAAACCTTGATTAGCAGAATAGAAACGGGAACCCTCGTCTAGCCGTTCACTTCTTCTCTGCTTTCTCTCATCTCTTATTCCACTTGGGCGATCAAAAACCCTTCAAATATTGGTTCAATCAAGTGCTTGGAGGCTGGAGCGTTGGACTTTCTTCACAACAGTTCGAGTTCGACTTTCTCAAATTTCAGGTTTGTATGGTTTTTTTTTCTGCTCTGCTTCAATAATTACTTGTTTAAAATTGAAATTATTATCTTTGAGTTGGGAAAATTATGTAAGTGGTTGTAATATGCTTTTTGTATAATGATTTAGTCTAATTTAGTTGGATGAAATTAAAAGGGCTTCAAATTCTTAATGCACCCGATTGATTTTGCTTTATGTGTTTGTTATTTACTTTTTGGTTTCTTGATTTCTTGCACTTTTCCTCATTGCCCAATGCCCAGATTCTTAAAGTTTGCTTCAAACAGTTAGTTGGTTATTTCCAGAGGAAAAAGTGATCCAACATGGGCTCACTTTAGAGAAGATGTGGCTCCAGATGGAAAGAAAAGTTGGACATGTTTGCATTGTAATAATACTTGGAGAGGTGGTGGAATCACTAGAATGAAAAAGCACTTAGCAGGTCAAAAAGGCGATATTTCTCAATGCAATAAATTTCCTTATGACATTCGACATCAAATGGAACAGTCTTTGAAAGAGTTTGAAGATAAAAGACAAAAGAAAAACTATTTGCAACTACAACTTCTCAAAAGGGAAAGAGAAAGCAATATGTGCCTTTGTAACTAAAGAAGTATTGCATAATGTTGACATGGTTGTTGCTAGATTTTTTTCTATGATAGTTGCATCCCTATAAATGCCGTGAATTCCCTTTATTTTCAGAAAATGATTGATGATATTGCTTCTGTTGGTCCTGGTTATAAAGCACCATCATACTATCATTTGAGGACAAATTTGTTAGGAAACATGAAAAGAGAAGTTCAGTTAGTAGTTGATAGTTATCGAAGCATTTGGGAAGAACGAGGTTGCACTATTATGGCTGATGGTTGGCAAGATCAGTCAAATAGACAACTTATAATTTTTTTAGTATATTGCAAAAGAGGAACGACATTTGTTAGATCAGTTGATGCTTCTGATGTTGTGAAAAATGCAAACACTATTTGTGATTTGTTTGTTGAGTTAGTCCAATGGGTTGGACCAAGTAATGTCATTCACTTGGTAACTGATAATGGGGCTAACTATAAAGCTATAGGTGTTTTACTTCATGAGAAATTTCCATCTATCTCTTGGTCACCTTGTGCTGCACATTATTTGAACTTGCTTTTCGGTGACATTGGCAAAATGGAGCTTGTTAGTGACCTTGCAAAAAGAGCTTCTTTAGTAACAAAGTTTGTTTACAATCATGCATTTCTGTTATCTTGGTTGAGAAAGAGAGAAGGGTGGACAGAAATTGTACGTCCAAGGCCAACTCGTTTTACTACCACTTTCATTTCATTGAAGAGTATCCTTGAACATCAACATGATTTGCAAGCCTTTTTTACTAGTAAAACATTCAAGGACTCGCGATCTTTTAGAGATAAAAAAGCAAGTTTTGTGGTTGCAGTCGTTCTTGAAGAAAAATTTTGGAGTGACTGTGCAATGATAGTTGGCGTTGTTTCTCCACTTATACATTTTTTGCGAATAATGGACACCGACCGGAGACCTTCCATTGGTTATGTCTATGAAGGGATGTATCGTGCAAAAAGAGCAATCAAGAATATGTTTAAGAATAAAAAGAGACTCTATAAGCCCTTCACAAGTATTATTAAGAGAAGGTGGGACAAACAACTCCGATGAGACATTCATGCAACTTCTTATCTTTTGAATCCTGCTTTTGCATATGATAAGGAAAAATTGTGCACAAAAAAGGAGATAATGGATGGTTTTGTTGAGATGGTCACTACCTTAATTAGTGAAAAATCTATTCAACAAAAATGCGTTGATGAAGTGAGCATATTCCAAGATAGATTAGGAAGCTTTTCTCGACAACTTGCTTTTGATTCATCAAAGAGTATGCAACCCGTATGTATTTATTTATTTTAAATTTTAGTTCTTTGATAACTATTTGTATTGTTTTACTCATTTTAGTAATTCTTAAGTTCTTATTATTATTGCTTGTAATCTTTTATAGATGAATGGTGGAGAGTGTTCGGATGTAGTGCTCCTAACATACAAAATTTGGCCATTAACATTTTGAGTCAAACATCTTCTTCTTCCTGGATGTGAAAGGAATTGGAGCGCATTTGAAAGAATTCATACAAAAAGAGGAATAGATTGGAACACCAACGATTGAATGACCTTGTGTTCGTCTATTACAATTTGCGATTAAAGGAAAGGTAATATTCATAATGTAAATTCTATTCATATGATTTATTTTCATGCAAGTTATAAGTTTTTCATTTGTAGGCCAGAGAACCATAAGATTTGCTATGATCCTATCGATTATGAAAGTATTGACAAAACTGATTATTTGGTTGTGGAAGAAGAAGAAAATTCTTCAACTATTTTAGATATAGATGAGTTGAATAACATGCTTTATGGTGAGGAAGCCCTTCCAAGAAATGTTGTGGAAGAAGAAGGTGATTTTTTTTCCTTCCTTTCATGGGAAAGTTTGACATAATAAATATTATATGATTTACTTGTTAGTTGTTCACCACCTATCATTTAGTTTTTTTTTTTTCTTTTGTAGATTTGGATAAATTTCCAAGTGAGGTGCAAGAATTACATAATATTGAAGAGCTTTTGGAGGAAGGGGATAATGAAGATTATGATTATGAAGGAATGATTCAAGAAAATCATACTTTTTTTTATGAATGAGATCAAGTGGATTTAGTATGTATTTTCCTGTTCAGACTTGAAAACTTGAATTTGGGACTTCATTTGTAATTTTATATTTTAGTTTGTTCTTAAACTCGAACAAGTGAACTTGGTATGTTTATTTATATCTTTCTGTAATGAAACTTAAGCTTTTTCATATATGTAGTGATTTAGATTTTGAGTAATTTGTTCAAAATTTGATTATATATAATTATATATATATTAATTGACTTTTATTAGGCCGGTAATACCGACGGTTGAATCGGTCTGACCGGTTGAACCGCTTACCGGTGGCGTGACCGGTTTGATTGCTGGTACGATATTTAAAACATTGAGTTAAACCACTGTTGTAATCTAGTTATATATGCAATATTTGTTTCCTCATACTAATTTTATATTTTATTGACTTTGTAGAGAAATTTTTATCGTTGGAGATTATGGAGCTTTTGAGGCGGCGACATTATGAGATTTATGGGGGATGTGTTAGTTATTTTTAGATTCTAAATTTAAGAATGTTGTTGACAAACTTGTGTTTAATTGGATGTAAAATGTCTGATGTAGTAGTAGATTTTCTATTATGATTATCTAAACTTATGGAATTTGTGGTAATTTTGTTTATGGTTTGCCTTTTTGAATTTGATTTTTACTTTTATATTGTAGGCTATTTAGTCTTGATCAGAAATGTGGACCCGTGGTTAAGGATTAAAGATCATATATCATACATTTTAAGCTTTAACGTTTCGAGTTCGAACTCGAACTTGATTTTGAGCTTGAACTCAAACTCGAACTCGATCTTTAATGAGCTCGAGCTTTCTTTGACGAGCTCGAATTCGAGTCTTTTACGAGCCGAGCTCGTGATAAGCTCGTTGATACTTAAACGAGCCTTTACGAGGTTTCGAACTCGAGCTAAGCTCATCGAACACTATAAATTGGCTTTTTACGAGCCGAACTCGAACTATTCGCGAACTAAACATTTTTCAAACGAGCCGAGCTCGAACTCAAATATAAAAGCTCGTATCGAATTCGAGCCGAACTCGAACCTGCCCAGAAAATAAACGAGCTGAACTCGAGCCAGAACATGTTCAGCTCAGTTCGACTCGTTTGCAGCCCTGTCTGGAACCCTAGGTCAGATACATTTTATTTACCTTTCTAAACCAAATATATTAAATATTTCAAGAACTAAAATAAAAACCGAAATAAGTACAAAAGTCTCCCAAGATATTCAAACTTGTGCTGAAAGCAAATAACCCAATAAATATGTGACACAATACCAAGATTTAAATTAGGGGGGTATCAATTTCGGACCCGACACGCAAACCCGACACGAATCTAACACAAAATTAATGGGTATGGGTCCAGTCTTCATGGGTCCGGGTCGAAATCGGGTCGAACCTGAATAACCTGCCAATTAAATAGGTCGAGTCTGGGTAAACATGCTATGACCCATTTGACCCGTCTAACCCGTTTGTGAATTTAAAAAAAAAAGTAAATAATTAATCATAAGAAAAAACAAAAAACAAGACATGTTCTTAAAACTTAAATTCTAAAAGCTCCTTAATTATATATATTGTTATTATTTGTATGTTGCCCACAAAATATGATAAATATGTTATGTTATTTATGTAATTATGCTACTTCTTTTTGAATGTTGTGAATTATGATATTTTTTATCCATTGAATAGTGTGTTATAGTAATTGATTTGAAAGAAATTAAATTTATTTAGTTGAAATTATTAAATATAAATAAAAATAATTTTATCATATGGGTTAAATGGGTCGGGTCCGGTTACCTGTGAAATAAATACTTCGGGTTTGGGTTCAATGTTCTGACGTGAATAATTAAACAGGTCGGGTCCGAATTGGCTGATTATGACCCACGAAACCACAACCCGGATCTGTGAACTCGGACCCAACCCAAATTTACACCCCTAATTTAAATAACCTGTTGGATTATAATTATAATAAGAAAAAGAAATATGAATGCAAGAGATGCTCTGGCGTCTTGAGTGGGCCTCGTAATCACCGACCAATAAGAAGCAGCCACGCTGGCATTGCAACAACCTTACGGCATAATAAATTTTTAAGTAAAAGACGTATGTATGACTTTGTTTCTTCCTTTTCTTACACTTGTTATTAAATCTTTTTGTCATTCCTCTGACCATTTCAATTCAAAATGGGCCCACCTGCTGACAAGTCTGACTAATGTAAATGAAGGAGTTTCGCTGAAATGACAAAATTACCCTTTTTTTGTATTTGTTTTGTGATTGTAAATTTGTCATTTACTGTGTGGCTTTTTGTTAAAGGGGAATAATAATAATGATTAAATCAATGACAATTAAAAAGTCAATTATAGATTTATATAGGTGTTACTTTGCCAACGGCCAAGTTGTTTTCGCATTTAGGTAGGTATTATTTTTTAAGTTTCCCGACTAAAATATAGTGTAAAATAGTAATTTAATTATGTGGCAAAAATTATAACTGAGGTTAGTTTTAATATATTAAATATGGACAAAATCTAGATTTAATAAATAAAGCCAAAATCTTGGTAAATTTTGTGTACCGACCCTAAGTAGATTTTCTTTTTGTCTATATTCTATGTCTATAATGTTGATTATTTCCTTACCATTATATATTTTCTTATTTTAAAGCATAATAACATCATATTTTCTCAAAATAGATAATACTCACCAAAAATCTGAAATCTAAAATGGATTAAAATGTTGTATGGATTGCTGGCCATATTTTTAAAGTTATCCTTCCATTTTAACTTCGGGATTCAGAATTCATCTTGCAATATTATCATATTACACTTTGTGCATCACATGGATAATAAATTAGAAATTAGTCTCATGTGAGATGATCTAATGAGTCTAATTCGTTAGGTGAATCCAAATATTCGAACCGTCAGCCCACCAAAAGCCGCACAACCACCAACATACAATAACCACATCTGCTAGCCATTGCCAATACATTTTAGGAGGGCTACTAATATTTATTGGGATGACTACTAATACATTTTAGAGGGAAAACTAATATTTTTAGAGGGGCTACTAGATATTTTCCACGATGACTACTGATACTTTTTTTTTGGGGAGGGGGGGGGGAGAACTTATACTTTTGTGAGGAACTACTAGTGCTTTTTATGAGAAAAATAGTACTTTTCAAGAGGAATACTAAAATATCTATAATCAGAAAATCTAATACTTTTCAATGAGACTATTATTATATTTTAGGGCGAATACTAATATTATTGAAGGAAAAAATCAATACTTTTCATGAGGATTACTAAAAATATTGTTCTAGTGTATTGCTAATATTTTTCAGCAGTGGAAACTAATATGTTTTCAGGATGACAACTGATACTTTTGGGGGGAGAACTAAAATTTTTACGATGAACTACTAATATTTTTTATAAGAAAAACTAATACTTTTCAGAAGGAATACTAAAATACATTTTATTGAAAAATATTATACTTTTCAATAAGACTGTTAATATGTTTTAGTAGGAATTCTAATATTTTTGACGGAAAAAAAATTCAATACTTTTAATGAGAATTACTAAAAAAACTATTCAAGAAGATTACTAATACTTTTCAGCGGTACTAATAATAATTTTTAGGGAAAAAGCTAAAACTTTTAACGGTACTACATCACTGCCTAATATTAACAAAATGTCACCGGTGCAGTGATACTATGTCATCACCCACATAATATTACAAAATGCCACCGCATTCAAAATCACAAAAATGTCATCACCTCTTCAGAATTACAAAACATGCCACCGCCCATTGTATACGAGTATGTTTGGGATTCGTCTAATGGATTTGAACTCATTAGACCATTTAATAGAAGTTTTTGACACAAACTAGTATATATAAAGAGAGGTTAGTCTATGAATTATTAAAAAAAAAATCAAGTTCATTTCGTTTTTCTAAATATGGAAAATGCTAATTTATTATGTTAAAAAAGATTGAGTAATAAAATTTTTAATTTAATTATGTGGACAACATGCAATAAGATATGCTAACATTCTGGGTAAGTTTAATGATTAAGATAATATTATTTTGATAGGTATAATTTTTAAATTTAAAAAATGTATAATTTCTCATTTTTCAGTTAATCAGATTTTCACCCTTAGCATTAGGGCTGAAAAACGAACTAAGCTACTCGATACTCGATTCGAGATCGATCGTTAAAAGCTCGTTTGAGCTCGACTCGATTAGTAAAAAAAGAATAAAATATGTGTAAAAATATCAAGCTACTCGAGCTCGATTCGTGTTCGGCTCGACCAAAGCTCGTTCGAGCTCGATTCGATTAATAATCAAACAAGCTCAAACACAATTTTTAAAGCTCGATTAAAATTCAAACAAGCTCGAACAATACCATGTTCGGCTCGACTCGACTCGTTTACACCCCTACTTAGCATAAATGCATAATTGGGTATGTTCTAAATATTAAGTAAAATTATTTTGATACTTTCTCAACTTAAAAAAAGTAAAACTTCTTATTTTCCACAAATATGATTTCATAGGATTTATAATTTACTATTTAATAAAAATAATTATATATTTCATTCTCCAAAATTCAATGATTGATCAATGTATAAAAAAGTGATATGAACGCTTATATTTTAGTCATAGTCAATAATATATTGTGATCTCATGAGTCATCGATCATAAGGGGTTGGAGATATTAGTTTGTGGCAACATTAAAATCGAGAAATAAATAGACGAATAATGTGGTGTACAAAGAAGTATTTAAAAATTTATAAGTTTTGTATGTAGTGATTTTTAACTTTGATTCGTTCAAAATTTGTATTGTACAGTGTTATATATCCATAACATTATACCTTTTATATCCATTCAATTTACTTAGTCCGATCGACACACTTAATAAATGAATATTTAAGTAGATAATTTTCACTTTGATTTTTAAGTAGATAATTTTCACTTTGATTTTTCTGTTTGTGTTGCAATTTTAGTATTCTATTTTCAAATACATGTTAAATATATAATTTTTTCATGGTTAAGTAGTCTATTTAAAATATAGTAAAAATTAATCAATAAATTTAAATTGGGTAATGGTAATAGTGCAGAAAGTGAAAGTAGGGATAGATTTTTTTGTCATTAATAGGTCGGCAACATGCGAATTTTTACTGATTTAATTTTTTTTAAATCAACACATAAATTATATTTTAATGTGTAGAAAATTTATAGGACTTGTTCAAACTGCGCCTAACATCTTCTGCATTCAAATATTCAATGCATTTTTAACATAATTTAATCTCGAAAACAACATGATAATTGCGATTCAATTTCCAGTCGGTGGATTTTATGTTAGAAGTTGGAAGGTCCAGGGGCGCGATTAGATATGCTTTCATTTTGAAAATTTTTATTTTGCTAGAGAATAGTGTTGAAAAAAATTTTGGAAAAAAAAAGTTAAATTTTGAAAGTGTGATTGGATGTGAGATGAAAAGATAATGATGTGAGTTGATTTGATTTAAAAATAGTAAAATAATGATTGAATGTGATTGGTAGTTAGAAATGTGCGAGTAGGTGAATAGTGAAATTTGTGGGAGAATGTGTAATAATGATTAGTTTTTTGTGAAAAAATATGTAGATGTGATTGATAAGAGAAAAAGTGAAAGTGAGATAATAGTATATTTTCTGAAAATTTTCATAAACATCGCATGTTTGGTCAAAAAAATTCTCCAGCGGAACGAAAATGGATTCTCATTGGCATCCAATCGCGGCCTTATTTGTTTTCAGAAAATGGCTAAGTGTTTGGGATGAGTCGAGGCCTGTATTAAATACAGGCTCCGCAAGACAAAAACGTCCCGTATTCGAATTGCTTACGGTTGCGACGCTCGTCCCTAAGATACAACGACTTTATCTGTTTCGACTTAGCATCACTTGCAAAAGTCGAAACTATAGCGAACTAAAGTGTTTGAAACTTTCAAGCTTTGAAGAAGTGAAATCAATATGTTGTAATGCAAATGACTCGATTTTGGGCTGATAATTTCGTGTCATGTTTCCATCTGCAGGGGGTTTGATTTTATAGGCATCAAGGTGCCCGATGGAAAGGATATATTTTTGGCTCGAAAAGACATGTCTACAGCCAAAAAATGTACCTGGTTGCTCGAACAGGTGCGTCTGTTCAGACGTGCGCGACCAATCATGCTTATTGTATTGCAGTGCGCGCCGTGCACGCTAGCTTCAGCCGCCGTGCCGCGTCTTTCTCCAAGGCACAGCTTTCGTTCGCGCACTCGACTCGGTTGAAATCTTTAATTAATTAATTAATTAATTAATTTTAAAAGGTTTAAATAAATTTGGTCCAAAAAGTATAAGAGCCTTGAAGCTCAAGCCCAAGCCCAAGCCCGCGGCCAATGGCGGATCAAGAATTTTGAAAATGGGGGTACGATAGATATTAAAAAAAATGAATATAAATATTAATTAATATTTAAAGTCCCTACAACAAAATACTGTTTAATATTTTGTAAAAGTTGATCATGTAACCGTACATGAAAAACTATTACATATATAAAAGAAATAATTAGAATAATTAAGAAAACAAGAGACAACAAAACATAGTTTTGGTAACAGTATTGATATTATTAGATTTTTTTGTAGGTTTTGACTTTTGCCATGAAATTTATTCAAGTTGTTAAGTAAATATTTTAATTTTTGAATTTTTATTGTAGGGATTTGTATTATTTTATTTGGATTTCTAATTCTTTTTGTAAAATTAGGGGTATAAATTTATTATTATTATTTTTTTTACTAAAAAATATTGTCGGAATTTTTTAATTTGGGGGTACAACTGTACCCCCATAAATGCACATAGATCCGCCACTGCTCGCGGCCCACGACCCGGGCCGGACCGAGCCGAGACGGCGGCGGCACAGCGCGCGCGTGCTTTGAACCAAACTCACAAGCATGTAGGTCCTCACCCCTTTAAAAACTTGGGTGCCCCAATGACCCAAACCCATATGTCAAACTTGAGATTTATAAAGTGAGCAAATTTTGGCTATTTACTCTATGTGGGATGGAGCATTTCTTTTTCCCCACATTTTTCATTTCCATACCATTTTCTAGTTTTAAGTGGCTAACTTCTAGCATTAATTTCTCATTCACCCGAAATTGGTTTTGAGAAAGTTCAAATGCTATTCTCATATACTCACTTAGTAGAAATTTTACAAATAATTTATAATATTTGGTCAAAATCGGGTCAACACCCATTTTACCAAACCAAATTCCAATAATCCTCCACATGAATGAAATTAATGCATGTGTGTATGCAGATTCGCTTGAAAGTCTCGGCGAACTGTTATTGCATCTGGATAGGTAGCTTGTGGCTTTGAACCTTCCTTAGTAAAATACTATCGGATTTACTAGCTTCTTAGTGACGCGATGTCTTGAACTACTCAGCCGTTTGTGTAAACCGAGACAACATCGCTTACACAATAATAATTCTAACATTTGTTGTTCTCACGGTTGTGTCCATTTTGGCCCTGGACCATATCTTAAATTCATAAGTGTTTCTTTGAAGCGGCCATTACTTTTCACTTATATATAGGTCATCTCTTATTGAAGAGTATTCTGCCATACTCTACCTATCGGTATAGGAATCATTAAAAGTCTTAAATTTAACCTCACCATATTCAGCAGGTTTCTATTTCACTTGGAAGTTTCGGGAATGAGCTAATACATTTTCCAAGTGTTCAACTAAACATTCATAACTTAGTTGTCCCGTTGAACCAAGGTCTTGGGATCTCCAATCCACAAGATTGGGTTACACCTATGAACATTCTTTATTTTGTAGATTTTAAACTCATTCCCCTTAATAATTTATACAATTAATCTCAATTTATGCTTTTCCTAAGCGGATCCGCAAGGTTTTCCTTTGACTTCACGTAGTCAACCGAAATAACCCCATTCAAAATCAACTGTCTAATGGTATTATATGTTCGACATATATGTCTAGACTTACCATTATACATACCACTTTGTGCCATTCCAATTGCTGATTGACTATCACAATGTATCAAAACAGCAGGCACCGGCTTACTCCAACAAGGAATATCCTCTAAGAAGTTTCTAAGCCATTATGCTTCTTCTCCAGCATTATCTAAAGCAATAAAGTCGGATTCCATAGTGGATCGAGATATGCACGTCTGTTTAGAAGACTTCCACGACACCGCTCCTCCACCTAATGTGAAAACATATCCACTTGTGGACTTGGAGTCTTTTGTGTCTGATATCCAATTGGCATCACAATATCCTTCTAATACTGTTGGATATCTCGTATAAAGTATTCCATAGTTCATGGTACACTTTAAGTATCTAAGTACCATTGTCACGACTTTCCAGTTATCCTTACTCGGGTTACTTGTGAACCTACTTAGCTTACTCACTAAATACGCAATATCTGGACGTGTATAATTCGTTAAGTACATCAGACTGCCAATTACCCTTGCATATTCCAGCTGAGAAACTGGTTCACCTCTATTCTTGGCCAAGTGTAGACTTAGATCTACATGTGTTTTAGCCAGAGGACTATCAAAAGCATTAAACTTTCTAAGTATGTTTTCGACATAATGGGATTGTGACAAGACAATTCCATCTGAAGTTCTAGAGATTTTAATCCCTAATATAACATCAGATAATCTCATATCTTTCATGTCAAAGTTCTTCTTTTTCATAGTATTCATGATTAAATCATGACTACTACCCATAATCAACATATCAACTACATAAAGGCATACTATGACGTAATCATTTGTAGTACCTTTAATATAGACAAACTTGTCACATTCGTTGATCTTGAAACCGTTTAACTTCATAGTTGAGTCAAACTTTTCATGCCATTGATTAGGTCCTTGTTTTAGTCCATAAAGTGACTTAACACGTTTACACAACTTTCGCTCTTGACCGGGTGCAACGAACCCCTCAGGTTGATCCATATAAATCTCCTCTTCAAGCTCACCATTCAAGAAGGCAGTCTTAACGTCCATTTGATGTATCTCAAGGTTATGCAAAGCTGCAATAGCAATGAGAACACGAATGGACGTAATCCTCGTAACAGGAGAATATGTATCGAAAAAGTCATATCCCTCATTTTTTCTAAAACCTTTAGCTACAAACGGGCTTTGTACTTGTCTGTAGATCCATCTACTTTATAATTCCTTTTAAGGATCCACTTGCATCCCAAAGATTTACAACCGGTTGGAGGTCAACCAACTCCCAAGTGTTATTTTGCATGATGGAATCTATTTCATTATTGATAGCTTCTTTCCAGAGAGGAGCTTTTGGACTAGACAAAGCTTCTTGAATAGTTCTAGGTTTGTTTTCTAACATATAAGTTAAAAATCAGGACAAAAAAACTTAGCTACTTTTGTCCTTTTACTGCATCTTGGTTCCTCTTCATCATCACTTTGAGGTAACCTTGCAGTTTCATAAGTTCGTTTATTCGAACTTTCTTCTTTCCTTTCTTTATTTGGAAAGATATTCTCGAAGAATACAACATTCATTGATTCAATGATCATAACTTCATTTATATCAGGAATAGCTGACTTGTGCGCTACTATTGTTAGCATATCTAATGAAAGCACAATCGATCATCTTCGAACTGATTCTAACTTGTTTTGGCTTAGGTACTTCGACTTTAGCCAAACACCCCACACTTTAAGGTATTTGTATGTGTAAGTCTAAGCGGCTACGATAATCTAGAGGGGGGGTGAATAGATTATCTCCATCTTTTCGATTTCGCCCTCTATTTAAAACCGAATGCTCAAATACAATAATAAAGGTGCGGAATATAGACAACACACGTCGATTTAAAGAGGTTCAACCCACCTAGGGCCTAATCCTCTACCACCCCAATATATCCGGGATGGATTTCGAAAAGAAAAAGAATTTTATTAATTACCAAAATTAATACAAATTCAACTTACAACACCTTGAAGAGCACCACACTCTTCTTCAACACCACCTTTGGAGATTACCACAATCTCCCTTTGAAGATTACCACAATCTTCCTTCAACGGCACCTTGTGAAGATTACCACAATCTTCAACCTTGAAGAATACCAAATTCTTCAACACCTCAATAAGAAGATTACCACAATCTTCTTGTACCTATCACCTAGATCATCCAAGTGTGCTCTTACCACAAGAACACTCACAAGGATATCTTGTGTTTGAATGATAACCAAAAATCAAGATTACAACTCAATAATGAATAATACAATTTGAGTGCAAAGTGTAATCAAGAATAGCCTAGACCTCAAAGATGTGAAAGTGATAAGCTAGGCAATTTTACAACAAGAATAATAACAATGAAAGACCAAATGTTTGCTTGAAGTGTATCTTGTTGTGTTGTATCTTAATTGTTGTTTTTGGTTGCTCCAAAACTTCCTCTATTTATAGGAGATGATTGATCAAGCATAGGCTCCTCTTGGGGATTGAAAATCTACAGAAAAATACAATTAAAATCAAGAATATAGCTGTTAGAAATCAATCCCACAATTTTAGGAAATGTGTCTCATTGTCAAACGGTCATATTTTTTTTGTCAATACATACATACCGGTCGCACGAGATAAGAGAAAAAAGAGAACACCTTGAAAATTACAACAGGCGACCGGCCGATGTAGGCTTCGACCGGTCGACCCTGCTTTCAACCGGTCCCTCTCGTTTCAAAAATGCAAGGTTTTAGTTCTGTTTCAAAACGAAACTTGCAGTACCGGTCGATCATTGGCGGCCGACGGCCGACGCCTGTGGTGACCGGTCGACCTGCTTGTTTTTTCCTTCCGTCTCATTTTCTGTTTCTAAAAACATCTTCAGGTACGGGTTGCCCTATAGGGCGACCGGTCGACCATGAGACAGAAATGTTGTCCAATTTTTGTCAAAAATAAAACCCAAGAAATACTCCGAAAATTTATTAAAAACATTTTAAACCAATCGAGAGTATTTAGACAACATTTAGGAACCTTGTTAAGGAGTGAAAAATCCATTGAAATAAAATCATTAAAAGTGTTGTCCATTATTATCAAAAATAAACTTGAGGAAATACTCCGGAAAATATTAAAAACCATTTTAAATCATTTAGGAGTATTTGGACAACCTTTAAAAGCATTGTTTTGGTGACAAAATAAAATCATCAAAATTAAGATAAAAACATGTATCAAACAATCTCCCCCTTTTTGATGATTACAAACCAAAACAATTTTTACTCAAACTAAGAGAGCAATTTTCGAAATGATTTTCCGGAAAAAAACATTTGACCGTTTGGAAGCAACCAAAATTTCCAAAGAATATTAAAGCAACCAAGTAGGGAGTAAATATTTTCAATAATAAGCATAAGCTCCCCCTATCAACAAGCATATCAAGAATAATGTAAAAGCAATTATCCATAAGCTAAAAGCTTTAGCTTTTACAATTTGCTCAAGAGCTTATAAGCTCCCCCTGTCACAAAACAACATTAAACAATAATATAAGTCCATCAAGCAACAATTGGACTAAGAACAAATCACAACTAATGGCTTTAATGAGCCATAGCTTATAGCTTTTATGACAAGCTTTTATTAGCTTTGAGCTAATGAGCCAATATCCTGTTTCTCCCCTTTGGAATCATCAAAAAGAATGTTAGGATGGTGAAAACACCATACAATAATATTAAAGCGCGCCAAAGGAACGGTTTAATAACCGTTGAGCAATTAAGGCATAATAATCCAAGGAAAATTGGAGAATTGAAACATAAAAGATCCTTAAGCTTATTAGTAAGCTAAAAACATGATTTCAAAAAGATTTTAAGACATTTTGAAGCAAGAGAATCATGTAGAAGTTGAAAGTTTCATTGCGACATTTTAACAAACACCTTGTGTGCGTGAAAAATAGAAGAGGTTGTATATAACCTTTGTAAATGGTTCAAGCCAAAAAAATTTCATATCATCAATCAACCTCATTTAAAAAATCATATGCACCATATGCAATAACTTGTTCATCAATTAAGAGGCTCAAAGTAGATTCTCAAGGGTTCAACCCAATTGAGATAAGCTAAGAATGATCAAGGCATTACAAATGCCAAAAATTAGAGCATCCATCAAGTAATAAGTCATGCTTTCAACAATACATGTATCAAATGTCCCAACTAAGCAAAATGAACAAAGCATTAAGAGAAGCACTTTTACCATCAAGTACTTCACACCAATTATCAATCAATGCTTAAGAGTATTTTTACCATCAAATACTCCATCAAAGTCATGATCATCCACAAGTCATTATCAACTTGCAATATTAACCCTTTTAAGAAAGACAAGCAAATATCATTAGTACAAATGAGTTTTACAAAAGTTCATAAAAGTACAAAGTAACTTAAATGAAAAATGCTAGAAAGTAAAGGGGTGGGGTAACATCATTCCTCATCCGAGGAGAAGCAAGATCCGGGAATTAAGTCCTTGATGAATTTCTTTAACTTGCCGATAGACTTTTGCATTTTGGAGGTCTTTTGCTCCAAAGCCTCATACCTCGTCTCATGAAAAGCCCTCATCTCATCAAATTCGGCTTGAGTATACCTCCTAGGCGTTTGAGCACCGGTATTACCCTCCGGATTGCTCGGTTCGCCCTCTTCCACCAATCTTGCGGCCCCGGCGTCATCAAAGACGTCATTAGGATCGGGAGACTCTTGACCTCTTCCTCTCGCCATTTTGGTTGGTCGGATTTCCATGTTCTTGCGCATAGTGACTATTTGGGTGATGTTATCAATGTCGAAGTCGTTTTGAAATACCTCCGAGTTACACTCCGACGAAGGTAGTCCCGATTGAATAAGAAGTTTACAAATCCAATTTCCCATAACCAACTTCTTATTACCTTGAGTAATGGACTCGATAAGACATTGAATGAGTATGGCACCAAAGTTAAGTGGTTCCCTCCTAGCAATCTTATAAGTCAAAAAATAATCCATATTGCTAGGCATCTTACCCGACTTACCACAAATGCAATATGCGACAATGACCGATAAAATGCGATGCTCAAGTGTCATTGCCAACAAAGAATACTTAGGCCATACTCCCAAATACGTCTTGACTTCTTTCATCGACACCCCCAACATTTCATCATTCCAAGTCCCACAAGAGAAATAATCCCAACCACCTTCTCTAACATGTAAAAGCCGGCAAATATCATTGGGAGTCCATCTAAAATGACGACCCTTTATAAGCGAATTAACGGCAATCGGCTTTCTATCATTATCATATTCGACCCACATATTGGCATAAAAAAGTTGGATAATATCATCATCATACAACACATAAGCATGTTCCCATAAATACATCCAACCTTGCTCCTCGAAAAATCTTCTAATCGAAGGATACTCATTTGTAAATGAACTAAAACGACACATTTTAGTCCGAGCAATCGACTTTCCTCCCATTCCCGAGTCCTCATAATACCATTCCGCATATTTATGAATAAAATTAAGAACATTGTGGGAATTAGGGGCTTGAGTAACAAAGGATTTTTTACCTTTCGCCCAACGGCAATTTTGGAGCGAAATCGTTCCGCGTAGCTCGGTAATTTGGGCCCGAGAGAGAATGGGATTTTGAACATCATCACCTTCTTGAGCCACGTTTCTTTGAGCGGCTCGAATATCCCTTTGTTCGGCTTCCTCTTGCCGATTTCTTGACGAACCCTCTCCGCCTTCTACGCTTGGAGATGGGATTTCGACCGGTGGAATTTCTTGGAGGAGCCATATATGTAAGATTCTTGTGAAAATAAGAAGATTAGCAACAAGAATCGTGAAAAATGATGAAGAATTGAAGATTTTAAAGAAAAGGGGATGATATACGCTGATAAGGGTTTGGGGGGATTTTTGTTCTGTTTCTCTCGAAAGTGAAGAAACAGACCGTTTTAAGCTTGAAAAATAACCCCTGGGGCGACCGGTCGGGTGGGGTGCGACCGGTCGAGGTGCGGGCGGCCGTCGCCCGCCGTGACCGTCCCTGGTGATTTTTCTATTTCCCAGAGTTTTCCAAAATTCGATTTTTCACCCCAAAAGTTTTAAAACTTTGCAAAAATATAAGTTTGGACTATATCCAACAAATATGGGTTATGGGAAAACATATAAACGATAAAATCGAGACTAAACAAGTAGTGCCTTTAAAAGAAAACATTTGCAAGATCAATAAGGGGCACTTAAGTGGTCAAAATGAAATATCTTGAAAGATATGTGTATAAGCATAATATCGAGTTTTTTTTTAAAAAAATACGAGTAGACATACCTTGATGGTTTAAGAAACTTGATGGCGTAATAGCCAATATGTATCCTACACAATTCTTAGACAACATTTTCATAGAAAATTCAAGTGTAGGCAAATAATATGAGATATCAAAAAGAGCTTATGCTATAAGATTTCATAAGAGATAATAAGCCACATAAGTCTAATAAAATGCTCAAGAGTTTTAGAAAATCATGCAAGGTCTCCTTTTTTTTTAAAAAAATTGAAACTCATAAATATATAAGAGACCTATTTTAAAAATAAATACTTGAAAATTCATTTTGCAATTAAGACACAATTAAAAGTATGCATAAAAAAAATGCATATACAAATGGGGAGATACGGTTTACCAATTACGCCGTTTCCATGGGTTGTGTCTTTCCCATTGTTGATGATATCTTCCCATTGAGAAGTCACTTTGTTGATGATAACTTCTCCATTTCCAATTTTGGTTACCTTCCCATGGTTGATGGTTTCTTCTTCTTTGAAAATCATCTTGTTGATGATGTCTTTGCCATTTCCAAGGATTGTGTTTTTCCCATTTTTGATTATACGCTCTTCTTGGAAATTGGCTTTGTTGAGAGTAGTTTCTCCTTCTTTGATCAAATGAAACGTTCATTTGATGTTTTCTTGGTGGCATGAATTTTCTCCGATTTTTGCTTTGTCGGGTACCTAATAGCACATTGTTTTGTGGTACCCTCATGTGTTTGGGTCCTTTAAGATTAGCTTTGAGACTTTTAGGTCTCCAACAATATTTAGAGCTATTTCTAGCCCGACAAGAATTAGCCGTATGACCCTTTTTGCCACAATAAAAACAAGTAATAATTCTAGGAGCATAATGACCAATATGCATAGTGACTTGATCTTTTTTTATATGATTAACAACATTAGGCTTATGATCAAGTTCCTTATCACAATTATGAATATCAACAATATTGGACATTTTATTGGTACTCAAGTTGGATTTTAATAAATCCTTTTTCATGCAATCAATATTCTCAACAAGAGTACTATTTTCTTTTTCAAGGTTTCTAACCTTGTCAAGTGTGGTGGTGTGAGCACATGATAGTGATTCATAAGAAGTAAATAAACTATCCTTATCATTTTTCAAAATATTGAATTCCTTTTTCAAATTTTTGTATCTAACAAGTAAGCTTTGGAATTCATTTTGAAGTTCATCATAATCATTTTGTAAATCACTATAATCATTTTGAATGACAATATCATAGGAAGTAGAGGGTTTAAGACATACCTCATTTTCTTCATTGATGCCCATAAAACAATATTCAACTTCTTCATAATTGGAAGTTGTAGGAGGCTTATTCCTTAGATTTGAGCTTGTATGATCTTGAGAAGTAGATGCTTTTGTTTGACTTCTTTCATTTGCAAATATTCCATAGATGGCTTCTAATTTTTGCCATACTTCATGTGCGGACTTTATTCCTACAATATGTTCATATTCTAAATTAGTAAATGAACAATGCAAAATATTTAAAGCCTTACCGTTTAAGGAGATGATTTTCTTTTCTTCATCATTGAGCTTTTTGAAGCCTTTTGAGGTGTATGGTGTATCTTTCATCGGAATGGATTCTCCATTAATGACGGTGTTCCAAATGTCGAACCCGCAACCTTGTAGATAGCATTCCATCCTTTCTTTCCAAAAATTAAAATTCTTGGAATCAAATAGTGGTGGCTTGGTGGTGGAGGTGCCGGATAGATGAGCTTCGTTCGTAGCCGTCGATCGTTTCTCTTCACTCGCGATGTGAAACGAGCTTGCCAAAGAGTTTGGCTCTGATACCACTTGTAAGTCCAAGCGGCTACGATAATCTAGAGGGGGGGTGAATAGATTATCTCCATCTTTTCGATTTCGCCCTCTATTTAAAACCGAATGCTCAAATACAATAATAAAGGTGCGGAATATAGACAACACACGTCGATTTAAAGAGGTTCAACCCACCTAGGGCCTAATCCTCTACCACCCCAAAGATATCCGGGATGGATTTGAAAGAAAAAGAATTTTATTAATTACCAAAATTAATACAAATTCAACTTACAACACCTTGAAGAGCACCACACTCTTCTTCAACACCACCTTTGGAGATTACCACAATCTCCCTTTGAAGATTACCACAATCTTCCTTCAACGGCACCTTGTGAAGATTACCACAATCTTCAACCTTGAAGAATACCAAATTCTTCAACACCTCAATAAGAAGATTACCACAATCTTCTTGTACCTATCACCTAGATCATCCAAGTGTGCTCTTACCACAAGAACACTCACAAGGATATCTTGTGTTTGAATGATAACCAAAAATCAAGATTACAACTCAATAATGAATAATACAATTTGAGTGCAAAGTGTAATCAAGAATAGCCTAGACCTCAAAGATGTGAAAGTGATAAGCTAGGCAATTTTACAACAAGAATAATAACAATGAAAGACCAAGTGTTTGCTTGAAGTGTATCTTGTTGTGTTGTATCTTAATTGTTGTTTTTGGTTGCTCCAAAACTTCCTCTATTTATAGGAGATGATTGATCAAGCATAGGCTCCTCTTGGGGATTGAAAATCTACAGAAAAATACAATTAAAATCAAGAATATAGCTGTTAGAAATCAATCCCACAATTTTAGGAAATGTGTCTCACACAAACGGTCATATTTTTGTCTTTGTCAATACATAGATGACCGTCGCACGAGATAAGAGAAAAAGAGAACACTTTGAAAATTACAACAGGCGACCGGTCGACGTAGGCTTCACCGGCCGACCCCTGTTTCAACCGGTCCCTCTCGTTTCAAAAATGCAAGTTTTAGTTCTGTTTCAAACGAAACTTGCAGTACTGGGTTGATCATTGGGCACGACCGGACCGACGCGCCCGGGTGACCGGTCGACCTGCTTGTTTTTCCTTCCGTCTCATTTTCTGTTTCTAAAAACATTTTCAGTGTACGGTTGCCCTATGGGCGGCCAGGTCGACCATGAGACAAATGTTGTCCAATTTTTGTCAAAAATAAAACCCAAGAAATACTCCGAAAATTTAGTAAAAACATTTTAAACCAATCGAGAGTATTTAGACAACATTTAGGAACCTTGTTAAGGAGTGAAAAATCCATTGAAATAAAATCATTAAAAGTGTTGTCCATTATTATCAAAAATAAACTTGAGGAAATACTCCGGAAAATATTAAAAACCATTTTAAATCATTTAGGAGTATTTGGACAACCTTTAAAAGCATTGTTTTGGTGACAAAATAAAATCATCAAAATTAAGATAAAAACATGTATCAAACAGTATGACGGTTTCCGTCCTTTCCATAACTCATTTGGCGTTTCATTTTTACCTTTGTGTGGGATCTTATTAAGAATGTAGTTTGCAGAAAGTATAGCTTCCCCCCACAAGTTTTAGGGTAAGCCAAAACTTATCAACATCGCATTCATCATCTCCTTAAGAGTACGATTTTTGCGTTCTGCTATACCATTTGATTGAGGTGAGTAGGGAGTTGTCGTTTGATGAATTATACCCGCTTCCGAGCAGAATTCTTCAAACGGAGCAACATACTCTCCGCCTCTATCACTTCGAATCATCTTAATTTTAAAATTATAGCTGATTTTCAACTTCATTCTTATAAGTCTTAAAAGCTACTAAAGCTTCATCTTTTCTTTTCAAAAGATATACATAGCAATATCTTGTGCAATCGTCAGTGAACGTTATAAAGTACTTTTTCCCACCTCGAGTTTGCACAAGTTTTAAATCACACACATCTGTATGAATTAACTCGAATGGTTTGGTACTTCTCGTTATCGAATGAAACGGTGCTTTGGCCAATTTTGTTTCAACACAAAATTCGCATTTGTCTTATGAATCAGTTTTAAACATATGTATTAATTACAGATTCACTAACCTTTTAATTATGTTAAAGTTTACGTGTCCTAATCTATCATGCCATAAATTAGAACAATCCAACAAGTAAATAGAATTATATTTTTATTCTTCGCCTCTTGGCAGAAAACAGACATTACAGACATCTTAAAGAGCCCTTTATCAAGGTAACCCTTACAAAGAAACTGACCATTCTTAGTCATTACAAACTTGTCGGACTTAAACACTAGTCTAAACCTGGCCTTACTAAGCAAATGACCGAAAAACAAAATTCTTGCGGATATCCGGGACATGCAGCTAGGGCTACAAATGAACCAAGCCGCTCGTGAGCTATTCGGAGCTCGATTAGATAAAAGCTCGTTCGAGTTCGTTTAATAAGGCTCGTTAAAATAAACGAACCAAACTCAAACTTAGAGATAGTCGGTTCATTTGCTCGTGAACAAGCTCGTGAATAGGCTCGATAGTAAGCTCGTATATATTAAACTAATAATTTGATTTTAATTTTAATGTTCATATTTGTACTTAAGATAATATAAAAATATTTCAATAAAATTATTTTTCTGAATAAAATTAAGTTTTAATAAATATATTACGAATTTTAAATATAAATAATTTTACTTTTTTTTTATAAATTGAAGATATTTTAATTTTTAATTAATATTTACTAAGCTCGTTTAGGCTCGAAAAAGTTCGTGAGCCATCAACATGTTCGATAAATTCAGGCTCGAGTTCGACTCGATAATAAACAAGCCAAACTCAAACACTCAAAAGCTCGGCTCTGTTCGGTTCGATTGCAGCCCTACATGCAGCACATCCACAAGCGTAAGCTCCTTTTTGGAAGTCATCTTGAGCACAACCTTGCCAAACCCCATGATGTTGGAAGTTGAAGAGTTTCTCATGAAAAGCTTTCTTCCATTTATCGGAGTGTAGGAGGAGAACATCTCCTTGTTGGCACAAATGTGACGAGTAGCCCCAGTATCTATCCACCACTCCCTTGGGTTATCCACCATATTGGCTTCAAATACAATGGCGGTGAGATCGAGCTCCGACATGTCTATTGGAACAGACTTGTCCTCCATCACATTGACTTATTGGTTGCCACTTTGATTGCCCTTTTTCGGGTGTCAGTTTGCCACAATTGTAGCAATTCCCTTTGAATTTCTTGGCCTTTCTCTTGTCTTTTCCGGAATGCTTGCATTTCTTGCTAGTTCTTGATTCAGCAAGATTGGCCTTGGCCTCCATTCCAGACTTACTGGACTTCACTTATGATTTTCGGTTATCTTCCTCAATCCGAAGCCGAACGATCAGATCCTTAAGCCCCATTTCTTTGCGCTTGTGCGTGAGGTAATTCTTGAAATCCTTCCACAATGGCGGCAATTTTTTGATTATTGCGACCACTTGAAAGACTCGTTCAAAATCATACCTTGAATACTAAGTCGTGAAGTATGATTTGAATCTCTTGACTTGGGATCCGATCACCGTCTTGGTGTCAACCATCTTGTACTCCAGAAATTTGCCGACAATAAATTTCTTTGTGCCGGCATCTTCTGTCTTGTATTGCTTCTCCAAAGAGTCCCACAACTCTTTGGATGTTTTGAACGAACTATAGACGTTATAAAGGGTGTCGTCTAGACATAAAAAATCGTTGTTATGCCAAACATCCACATCGATTCTCCGTTGGTTGTCGGATTCTTCATCGCCAAGGGTAGGGGGTCCTCCTTTAGAAAATGGGACATACCCAAAGTAGTGAGGTAGAACAACATCTTTTGTTGCCAACGTTTGAAGTCAACACCGGAGAACTTGAGCAGGTGCAGCATCCATCAGAGTGAACGAAACTGAAGCCATCGTCTTGAAATAGAAAATGTAATTTTTCGTCTTGCGATTGTTAGAAGTTGGAAGGTTTACTGTTTTCAGAAAATGGCTAAGTTTTTGGGATGAGTCGAGGCCTGTATTAGATACAGTCTCCGCAAGACGAAAACGCCCCGTATTCGAAGTGATTACGGTTCCGGCGCTCGTCCCTAAGATACAATGACTTTATCTGTTTCGACTTAGTAGCACTTGCAAAAGTCGAAACTACAACGAACTAAAGTGTTTGAAACTTTCAAGCTTTGAAGGGAGTGAAATCAATATGCTGTAATGCAAATGACTCGATTTTAGACTGATAATTTTGTGTCTTGTTTCTATCTGCAGGGGGTTCGATTTTATAGGTATCAAGGTGCCCGATGGAAAGAACATGACTTTTGGCTCGAAAAGACATGTCTACATCCAAAAAATGCACCTAGTTGCGCGTCCGCGCTCCAGTTGGAAATCGTTAATTAATTAATTAAAATTAATTAATTAATTTTAAAGGGTTTAAATAAATTTGGTACAAAAAGTATAAGGGCCTTGAAGCCCAAGCCCAAGCCGCGGCCCTCGACCCGGGCTAGGCCGGGTTGAGCCGTGGCCCGCGACCTGACGGGGACCCGTGGTCGGGTCGGCCCGGCAATGCAACAGCCAGAGTCTTTGAACCAAACCCACAAGCATGTAGGTCCTTACCCCTTTAAAAACTTGGGTGCCCCCAAGGGCCCAAACCCATATGCCCAACTTGGGATTTATAAAGTGAGCAAACTTTGGCTATCTACTCTATGTGAGATGGAGCTAGGGGTGTCAATCATGTCGTATTTCGTGTTAGCGGGTCGTGTCCTGACACGAGTATGACACGTTTGACATGAACACGAACAAGACCCGTTTAATTATTTGTGTCAAGATACACGACACGAACATGACCCATTTATGACACGGGTAACCCAAACACGACACAGAAAACCTATATAACACGAAAAAAATAATAAAAAAAGAGAAAAAAACTAAAATTATAAATAAAAATTACTTTAAATTATTAAAAAATCTAGTAAATAATTTGTCCATCATCATATAACTAACTAAAACATCACAACATATGAAAATAATATGTCACTATAAATTTAAATGGCGACCTGACCTAACCTATTTATTTCGCATGTTAACCGTGTCCGACCTGATTTTGACCTGAACCTGCTAAGGGTTGTACCTGTACCTGCTAAATTCGTGTTAAGTTCGTGTCGGGTTATCGTGTCGAATCACAAATTGACACCCCTAGATGGAGCATTTCTCTTTCCCCACATTTTCCATTTTCCATACCATTTTCTAGTTTTAAGTGGCTAACTTCTAGCATTAATTTCTCATTCAACCGAAATTTGTTTTGAGAACTTTCAAATGCTATTCTCATTTACTCACTCAGTAGAAGTTTTACAAATAATTTAATTCTATTTTTCACTAATGGAAACCACTTAAATATTTAGACAAAATTGGGTCAACACCCCATTTTGCCAAACCAAATTCCAACATTTTATTTGTAGAATTTTTCAAATTAATTGTTTAGCATAAAAATGTGGATTTTATTTTCGAAATTACTTACGGTAAGGTACTTACTAGTTACTAAAAAAAATACAATACACAATATTGATCAATAATATCATACTATTGTTCACATATATAATCACACAAGATTTTTCTACTCCTAATATTGTTTAAGAAAGTCTCACATGAAACCGCCTCAAGGATCCGGATTTTAATTCATGATCCAACCTATTTTATAAACCAAATTAAGTTAGATAAAAAAACGAGTTAACTAATGTGAGTCGTTTTAATACTCATCACGAAATCAAATACGTGAAATTGTTTATTATGAGTTTTTGTCGTACTTGTTTTATTTGGGTTTAAACTTTCAGCTCACCATTGAAATGCCATGTGTACAATTTATAATATCAATTAATGCACACATAATATTCATCTAGTATATTAAAATACAAAATACTAACTTATAAAAAATAAACGAAATAAATAGGTCCCTTGTAAAACAGTCACACAATGTGACGGATTGCACATTTAGGATTAAAAGTGATATTTTTAGTGTAAAAAGTGATACATTGTCAGAATACACTAAAATTAAGTGTATTCATACAAAGTATCACTTTCTACACTAAAAATATCACCCGTCATATCGTACTATCCTCTTACACAAGTTTTTGCCAATAAAAAATTCAAAATGGTATAATTCTACATGTGCAGCCGTACAATCCACAAATACAATACAATAACAAAGAATAAAGGCTGCTACTGCAGAAGAGTTTTGAAAAGTAAAAAAGAATAATACCTCATCAAACAAAATTTCAACACATGTAAAGAAAAAGACACTAAAAAACCTGGTCAAACCTTAAAATGATTATTAGAATATTTAAACCAAATTACGTGAGTAAAACACCAAGGGGTAGAATAGTCAACCAAAAACCCCTCCGGAGACCGACAGCGACAACCGGCGGGGACTGACTTAGTACAGCTTTATTAAAAAAAATCATACTCAATTCGTTCATATTTAGTTTCAAGTTATTTTTAGATTATATTTAAATACATAAAAAAATAAATAAAATTAAAGATATTATATTTTAAGGCAAATTAGGCAACATTGTGTCAAATTCATTTAATCGTATTTGTGTTTCTCTCAAGAACTTCACGTATTAATTGTTTCGTGTTTTTGTGTCGTGTCGGGATTGCCTCCTAAATAAAACCACCGCTCTAAAAATCCCCGATATACCCCGATTATTCATCACCTGGCGCTTGCGCCCCCGCCCGTCCACCTAGGTTTTTCTTTTTTAGACAGACTCATCTAACTCCACCCAAGTTCTACCTAAACCCGAGCTTTAAGCCAGGTCTTGCCAATTTAGCCCCGACTTCTTTAGCGCTTTTTAGAAGACCGAATAAAACCCTTCTTTCAAGACTAGAAATTTCTCCAGTTATTACACAATCTGAAAAAAAAATAAAGAAAAAAGAAAAAAAGGATTTTGGGGGAAAAAAGTCAAGAGTTCACTACTGCTGACCCCGTGTTTCGTGTCCTTTTTCTTTGGGCATTCTTTTCCCCGTTACATTAAATTCAATGAATTCAATTTTAATTTAATCAAATCTGATCCAATCTCAATCTCCCATCTGATTTGCTGCTCCCATTTCACGCGGTTTTATTGCCGTTGCCAATGAACTACTCTCTCCCTGTTTTTTCCCATTTGATTTGTGTTTAAACAGGTATGCTTAATGATTTCAGGATTTTCAGTTCTCATGATTATTATTTTTTTGTTATTTATTTGTACTGAGCAGATTTTAGTTGGGTTTTATTTTTGAACTGATTGAATTTTTTGGGTTGTTTTTCTGGTTGAAGTTTATGTGAATAGGTGTGTGGAGTTGTATATACAATGGGAGGGGTTTGTTCAGGAGGAACTGTTAAGAAAAGTAGGAAATCGGTTGAGATTGAGCATGAAAAGAGTTCAGGGTTTTCGGGGAAGTTGAAATCCATGGGTAGTTTTGGGAAGCAGAAGAAGAATGATGATTCTTACACATATCCTGATGAAATTGATGTTTTCGATAAGGCGCCGGACAATTTGTATGATTCCGGTGAACTTCACCTATCGATTTCCCGCGAATTGAAGGCATCGACACCAGCAAGAACACCTGCGAATAAGGTATATGTCTTTAATATGTACATTTACTTTGGTTTGTTTCATTTGCGATATTGAATTTTAGTTCGATGTGATGCAAGAAGGCAGTAACTGATTTTAGGATTCGATCGTGAAGAAAGAATCCAGTAGTTGGAGTTATATGTTTTCTGGGTTGGAATTTTATGTAGGAAGTTAGGGAATTCTGACTGTAGTTATGAGTTGTAAAGATTTTTTACAAACAGGTGGCAAACTTGAGTTTCGTTGAGCTTACTTCGAGCAACCACCGCCCACCCCGGGGGTGTGTGCGCTAGATGGATAGAATGCAGTATAAGAAAGGGAATGAAAAATGGAATACTTTGACTATATTATTGTGGTTGGTTTTTTGAAAAATTTAGATTGTAGTTCAGCAAGCGTGTTAATCTCTTTGATGATTGGATGCTAATTTAATCATATGAGAAAAATTAAGCATTTTGGTAGCCTTGGGAGTTGGGGAGCTTGTGCTGACTTTGATTATGCCATATTTCATCCACAAACAATCTGGTCGGTTCTATTCTTTGGCTGATCTTGCAGAGTACACTCAAAAGTCATGGAGAAAGAATGAGAAATATGTTGTTGCTACGCTCTTGATTGACTACATTGTGGTTTGACTGGAAGAGATGAGTTTTAGAAATAAAATGAGCTTTTGGCAGAATTTCCTGTGGGTTTTATTGTAGAATAGATGATACGTCTGTATTCGTTGGACATTCAGCCCCTCACATCTATTGTTGCCCCATGCTTTGGTAGAGAGACTGAGATGATTGCAAAATACTTTTTCTTGCTTGTTATTTTCATTTCATTACATCATTCTATTCAAGCAGAATGCTGAAACTTCTGTACTTTTGCTTATTTCTTTGCAAGAATCAAGGGTAATTCAGTTGCATTAAAATTTTGCACTGACATTAATGCTAGTTATTTGTTATGATAGGCGCCTCAAGTGACATCATTTTTTGGAAAGGCGGGCATAGTAGGTCTAGAGAAAGCAGTTGAAGTTCTAGATACTCTAGGCAGCAGCATGACAAATTTGAATTCTGGTGGATTTACAACCGGAGTGACTTCTAGGGGAAATAGAATAACTATACTATCATTTGAAGTTGCCAATACCATAGCCAAAGGTGCAAACTTGTTGCAGTCTCTGTCTGAAGAAAATGTGCTGTTTCTGAAGAAGGAAGTTTTGAATTCAGAGGGTGTGCGACAGCTGGTTTCTACAGATATGGACGAGCTCCTCAGTATTGCGGCTGCTGACAAAAGGTATATATTTATTTGTCTATTATGTTATTCCTCTGTGAAGAAATTCTTGGTTGGATTTCTTTTTTTAATCATTTTCCCACATGCAGGGAAGAATTTGATGTCTTCTCTCGTGAGGTTATCAGATTTGGTAATTTGTGTAAAGACCCCCAGTGGCACAATCTAGATAGATTTTTCTCTAAGTAAGTGGCCCTTAATTTGTAATTAGCCTATTCATTTGTGTCTTGAAGAATGATATTGAATGAAACATCTCTTGGTTTGTTAGGCTGGACTCAGATCCTGATATTCATAAACAACAAAGAGAAGAGGCAGAAATGACAATGCAAGAACTGACCAGTCTGGCCCAGCATACCTCTGTAAGTTTGATCCTGCATCAGTATAGTTCTAATTACTGTTCCTTTTTCTCCACTTTTATTAGTGAATGGCTAAGTTGTGGGGCTCTTGTCTCGATGACTCTGTTAATTGTGATTTTCCTTCTAAAATTTTCTTGCATGTGAAATGAATTCGTTGACTAGGTGAAGTTGCGTAAGTATTCCTCCTCCAAGAAGTCTAGGCATGATTGATGTCACAAAATTTGATGAATGGAAATAAATACCTTCATGATTTCTAATAAGTAAATCGAATTAAACCAGCCATGTTTGATTACTTAAAGATAACCCTGACATCTTTTGATTGTCTATAAATTGAAAAGTTGAAGTCTCTTCATCTGTTAATGCTGAACTCAATGATGCTACATCTGCAGGAATTGTATCACGAGTTGCATGCTTTGGACAGATTTGAGCAAGATTATCAGCGGAAGCTAGAAGAAGTAGATTCATTGCACCTTCCTCGCAAAGGTTTGTGTTACTACTGTCATTTGACGAAACTGCTTTTTTAAATCTGAGATTCTTTTGACCTACTTTTTTGGGAGGGGGATGGGGAAAGTGGTGGATAGCCTAATGGTGAAGGCATGCCCCAATTCCTTTTGATATCCCTTGAAACTTTTCTCCCATTCAAATGTTTTTAACGCTTTCTTGATAATCTATGATAGGTGAGCTGTTGATCTCCTTACTGTTTGAGAACTTCTCCTTTTATATAACTTCTGTTATCACCAGAGATATTGTCATTTTATCTCTTCATAAATTGAATTATCACAAAAAGCTTGTTGAAATATTTTGTTCATTGTTCATGTGAGGGATTTATTGCTTCTTATGATTGAATTATTATTTGAAGGAAACACCCTGTCCCTGTCTGTCTAAGCTCTTAATCACAACTGTGAAAATGCTGATGATGTCTAGAATTTGCTAAGTTCTTTGATAACCATGGAAGCTGCCACTCAAATCACAGAAGATCTTTTGACTTCATCTACAACACCGACTAAATGCTTCTTTTAATTTTGATGCATAAGTCCTTGTAATATTGAATTATGGTTGAAGGGTTTCTTGTTGGTTTTTGTGTTCTCCTTAACTTCTTCTACCGGAATAAATTCTCTTAATTTTGATGGCATATATCTTTGTAATTGTAGGAGAGACTCTTGGGATGTTACATAGTGAGCTAAAACATCAACGGAAACTTGTCAGGGGCTTGAAAAAGAAATCTCTTTGGTCTAAAAGTTTGGAGCAGGTACATACTTAAACTCACTGGCTATTGTATTAATTAATGATCAAACAATAGAAAACTTCTTCTTTGAGTATTATTTACCTAATTACCTCTCATTATCCCATATTCGTCTACATCATTTTTTATTATTTAGGTAATTAAGAAAATAGCTTCAGTTAATATGATGAATTAAACACATTGGTATAAACATCACTAATTTAACTTCACATCTTATTTATCACGTGTAGGTTGTGGAGAAGCTCGTCGACATAGTTACATTCATTCATCAAGAAATTCCAGAAGTATTTGGAGATAATGGTATGAATAGATGCTCATGTATTTGCTCTAATTTCCTTTATTTGTCCTCTTTTTATCTAGAGAAGTGGGATGATGAATGTTTTAAGTAAAGGAAAATATTAATTACTTTGCAAACTACAAAAACTGAACCCTGCTTCTTATCATGTTGCTTTATAGCCGTTCATATCTTACTACTTTTTTGTCGGTGATATTTCACGTGCACCTCATTTCTTTATCCATTATACTTCATCAGATCCATAATTGTAATTGCTGTCGGGTAATTACGTTACTGCTCTAAAACTTTGCAGAATAATTTTAAAATTTAATTAAATTTAATTTTCCTGGTGGAGTTTTAATTGCATGATTTTAGACTCCCTTGAAAACAATAGATAGACTATCATGGATGTATTACCTTTGGGAAAATAGCTTCATTTGTTTTCTAGTGGTCGAAACTTTTAATCTATAGTTTATTTTCTAATACAATTCGTTGGCTTTAAAACTTGTGTTACACTGGATATTGAAAGAGTCATGTGAGAACTCTATACTTACTAATCACCTTTTTATTTAGGGATACTTAATATTAAATTATGAAAGAACTGTGTTTGAGAACTCCTTCCTTGCTCATCACCTCTCTTTATGTAGGGATAGTTTTTATTTCCAGGATGCTTTTATAAAATTATTATACCTTTGAATTTTAGATTGCCGAAGATACATAGTAAAGGAATGCAATTGTCTGCACATTGAATTTGAATTTCCTCTTTCACCCACATATATATTCACTCAAATTTCCCATATTTTTGCTTTTCCCTCTATCATGCAATTCATTCACGTCCTTCCATTTATTGCATAGAAGATGTGTTTACGGATTTAAAAGATCATATTCTTATTCTCAATGTCATGTATGTTAGCATCAGTTTCCATGCTGTTAGAAATGAAATATATATATTCATATATGTCTTACTTATTATTGCTTAATATTGCAGGGTTGCCGCAACCTGGAAAGGTTTCTAATAGACCAGAAAGACTTGGTGTTGCTGGTCTTGCTTTTTACATTATGCTAACATAATTACTCAAATTGATAACATTGTGAGTTTATTACAATTTTTCTTTTCTTTTATTACAGAACTTGTTATTCAAAGTGTAATACATGTTGATTTACTTTTACTAATGGAATTTTATCTTAACCAATTTAATTTAAGGCATCACGCCCTACTTCTCTTCCTCCAAATATGAGAGATACACTGTACAATGGTTTGCCACCAACTGTAAAGACTTCTCTTCGGTCCCGATTACAGGTTGACGCCAAGGAAGAGGTATATTCTTCAGATGAGTTCATCTTATTATTACTTGTCCTATTTGCAGCTTGAGGCTGCGTTTGGATCTTGAATTCTGGTGGGGAGATATTGAGGAACTTTTTCTTGCATTTGGATTTTTATAAAACGTGAAATGATATTGTTCCATCAGTAAAGGGCATTTTATGATTGGAGCACATTCATTTCCTTCCAATGCGTGTCGTTCAATTTCTCTTACATAGATTTGAAGTTCGTTTGGTTTGGTGTATTCCCTATCTTCTTGGTCTTTTTCTTGTTCTCGTTAGAATCTTTTAGTGGAACTAATTTGTTTCGTTGTGCCTTTTGCAGCTCACAGTTCCTCAAATCAAAGCTGAGATGGAAAAATCACTCCAGTGGCTTGTTCCTGTAGCATCAGATACTACCAAGTATGATACTTTTAGTGTTCAATAAACACAATTGTCTAACCTTCATTTTACCATTGTCAACTTTGTCTTAAACTTTACAAGTCTTGGTGTGCCGATGAACTAACACAACTCCTTTTCAACTGCTTGGAACTCGAATCAGGGCACATCAAGGGTTCGGATGGGTTGGTGAATGGGCCAACACAGGGTCAGTCACAATTTCCCCTTTTTCCCTCAGCTTTTATTTTCTCTTAGCGTTAATTACAAAAAAGACCCTTGAGATTTCATACAAAAAACCCATCTTTCAATATTATAAATACTCCCTTGATTTGTTTCTATTTTACAAATTGCACCTTATTGAGAGGGTATTTGTAAATTGTAATACCTTAAGGGGGTATTTGTAACTTCGAAAAGATAACTGTTTCTTTTTTTTGATTATGCTGAACTTTAGTGGTAGTTTCTGTAATTTACCCTTTTTCTTAAATCTCCATATTCTGTGAGAAATTTCTGAATCCCTGCTCGTTCTTTCCGACAGTAGCGACCAAGGCAACAAGAAAACGAACACGACAAATAACGTGATTCGTCTGCAGACACTCTATCACGCTGACAAGCGTAAGGTGGATGCTTGCATCCTCGAACTAGTGACTTGGCTTCATCGTCTCATCAGTCTCGTACGTTATAGAGATAACGGCCTTAAACCTATGCCGGTACGCTCTCCGACTCGTAAAGGTTCGAACGCGAATTCCGAGACAACGCCACACAACAATGCCAAAATCCAGCTCTCGTCCGAGGATAAAAATTTGTTGGAAGATGTAATGAAACGGAGGAAGTTATTACCGGGACTGTCCAAAAGCCAAGAATTCGTGATGGTTAAGAATAAGAAGAACAAGATTTGGGCATTGAGTAGGAGCACTGGGAGCTCTCCGCGAAGAGGAATGAGACATCAAAAGGGTGACGTTTTGGATATTTTGGACGGTTTAGATTCATCCTTTTCGGTTCCGAGGGAGTATCTGAGATGAAGTGTTTTCATTCTTTTATTTGATTTACTGTGCTTAATAATATGAATCTTCGGCAATATTGTATATAGCCGTATTGTGGGTAATATGCTATAGCGTGATATTTATATATCGGAAATTTTGTACTTCAAATTGATATGGAAGGAAGGAGTTCAGCTACTTATGGGAAGTAGTTTTGATTGAGCAACTTAATTCTTCAGTTGGATAATATAGTAGTGATCTTTTGCTCATTTACCACTTCTCTCTATGGAAATTGACAAATTAACTCTTTTTCATGATACAAGTATCATAAGAATAGTAGTAGAGTTGCAACCTTGCAGTAGGGGTAAAAATCCGTGACACAACACGAAAACACGTCACGAATTACCTAGAGAAACATGAAATTGACCCTACACGGATTTGGCTAACTCGATTCGGACACGATTTTACCAATTTATCCTAAAATATAGCAAATGATAAAATTTACATATCATTCGGTGTATTTTAGCATAACCCGAAACCAAGCACGAACCTGACCGAATAATCTGAATTTCCACCCCCACTTGTAGGCGGTGCCCTCACTTTTTAGAGGGTACAGTAGGAGTGGAGGGAACACGCGCTCATATGTGGTCGAATTTGGACCAATTGCCCTGGAACAATCCCGACCAATCTTTCTTATGTTTTCTCTTCTTTCTCCTTTTTCACATGCCACACTTATAGGGAAATGCTATCTGCTAGTTTTCCCAGAGGAAGGGGAACGATCGACCAATCGATTACCATATCGAAACATGAATAGGAGAAGAACGGCCCTACATCGTTGTCTTTTGGTGAGAATGTGGTATTTCTTAACGCGGTCTCGATAACCACTCGGCTATGACGCCAAAATGATACAAAATATATGGAAAATCTTCAAGTTTCTACCCACTTAAGCACAATATTGTCCCCTAAACAAATTGTAGGCGATGCCCTAAGTTATGATTTTGGGGATTATAAACTTATTTCCACCAGAGTTCGTCTCTTTTTCCCCATAGAGATGAGAAGAATTATCAAGATTTCATTTTTGAGTAGGTCTCTTGTAAGACCGTCTTACGGTTCTAAATCCGTGAGACGGATCTATAAATAATACCCAAACCCACAAGCCCAATACGGGTTTCTTTTCCTTCTACTGTCAAAAATCAAAACCAAAACTCAGCAACAGGGGCAGATCCACTCATGGGCTCCACTGGGCTGGAGCCCAGTGCAAATTTGTGTAAAGCCCATTATTATTATTTACTCTTATGCTTATTTTAATGGTTTTATTATGATAAGCTCATCCCATAATTTTATCCCATCTTTTTTAATGTAATTAATGATATATTAACAAATCCCACTTTTTCTCCAAAAAAAAAAACCACTTTTCTTCATAAAAAAAAAGAAAAAACAAAACTAAACTAACCACAATTAAAAGACAAGTCCGATTCTTTTAGTTTTTCTTGTATTACTTAGGTTATTGGAATATTGTCATATTGTGGCATAAATAAATATATTATTTTAAGTTTTATTGTATTACTATACTGTTGGCATGAATAAATTAGTAAAAAAATGCTAAAATTTAATAGAAAATTGATTTAGTTTATTGTTATGAATAAATTAATCGAAAAGTGTTTTAGATTGCGGATTGTTTGATGCTCTAAATTGAACGAAATTTTATTAATAGTATAAATGTAAATTCAATTATTGATGAATTTTATGCTTTGAAGTCTCGTCGAGCACAACTTCAAAAACCACTAAAAAAATTATTATGCATAAATTTTATTGTACTAAATTTTCCTTGCTTTCTAGCCCAGCCCGTCATCGATTCCTGGATCCGCCACTGTCAGCACAAATATACCGCTTTCAAGAGCAAAGCATCCAATACCGCATGATTGTTCAACATCACCATCTCGAATTCTGCATCCGAAAAAAAAAAGTCAAGGCATTACCTTTTTCCATTTGCAACCAATAAACTACTTGTGAACTAGATTCTTATTCAGAGAAATCAAGAATAATATTAAATAATCCATTACCAGTATCTTGCAAGTAGCTAAGCTCATAATGACATGCAAAAATGGTGGTACTGATCTTTTTCTGTATTTTTGTTGCACCTATTTTGGTAGTTATATTCTCAGTTTTTTATGCAATAACACCAAAAAACCCACCTTCCACCTCCTCTACAAAGAAAGAATATACGAAAACTAATAAAACTTTTCAGGGGACTACTTATATTTTGCAAGCGAGAAACTAATACTTTTCTAGATAACTGCTAATACTTTTCAAGAGAAAAACTAATATTTTTCAGGCAACTACAAATATCAATTTTATTAATTTGAAAACATATACTTTTTAGGGTAAAAGTGATACGTTTTTAATAAAAAGTGATACTTTTAAACAACGTTGTAGCTTTGCAATTAAATAGAGTAAGTATAAATCTTAAAATAAAAAATATTATTTTTCAACTAAAAATAATATTTTAATGGATAATATATGATTTTAAAAGATGTATAAATAATACTTAAACAATAAAAAGCAATACTTTTCGAGTAAGAAATGATACTTTTCAAGTAAAGATTAATATTCGTAATGGGATTAATAAGAAATAATTTTAAAGTAAAAAGTATCAATTTTCAAGTAAAGGTAACTATTTTAAAGGAAATATTAGATAATTTTAGAAGATTTAATGAGTAATACTTTTACAATAAACAGTAATACGTTTTGATTAAAAAATAATACTTTTCAAGTAAACATTAGTACTCCTAATGGGATGAATAAGAAATAATTTTTAAGTAAAAAGTATTGCATTTCAAGTAAAAAGTAATATTTTAAAAAAAATAGTATATAATTTTAAAAGATGTAACAAGTAATACTTTTACAATAAAAAGTAATACTTTTCGAGTAAAAATGATAATTTTCAAGTAAACATTGGTACTCTATTAATAAGAGATAATTTTTAAGTAAAAAGTAACAATTTAAAGGAAATAGTATAATTTTAAAAGATGTAATAAGTAATACTTTTACAATAAAAATAATATTTTTTGAGTAAAAATGATACGTTTCAATAAAAATTAATACTCATCAAGGGATTAATAAAAATAATTTAAGTAAATAGTAACATTTTTTAAGAATAATATATAATTTAAAAGGATATAGTAATTAATACTTGTCTAGCAAAAAGTAATATTTTTTTGAATATAAAGTAATACTTTTTGAATACAAACTAATCATTACTTTTTCGAGTAAAAATCATATTTCATAAAAGAAATAATAATTAATTAATAATTTTAAAGTAAAAAGTAGCAATTTTAAAGGAAATAATAAATAATTTTTAAAAAATTGAAAGGAACTGAAAGCTTTATTCCATTTTCCCTATTTTCTGCATTTTTTTAAGCTTAAAAAGTGAAATTACCAAAATACCCATAACTTTTTTCCAAAATTTCAGGGAGGGCCAGCCTATGGTGGCTTCGTGCCTGCAGGTAAGGTTGTGTTTTCTTTTCTTATTTTTTTCTTGAACTCAACCAAAGAACTTGTAATATTATTAAGACTGATTCAGAGTTTGAGTTACAAGTTCTTTAAGCCACCAAGGAAAACCCCCGTGGTCCCATACAAAAGGAACTGGGGAACAAGAAGCAAACCGAGCAATAGCATGAGCAAGAACTTTCTCTTCCCTGGAGACATGAACGATTTCCAATTCGAGATCTGACATTAGACATAGGAGCTTTTTGTCAAAAGCCCACAGTGGCCTCCTCAAGTGATCACATATATATAACCCCTCCCACACCAAAGTGTCTTGTCTCTTCGTTGACCCGTGCGTTGACATCCAGTCTGAATTTATTCCGAAGGGGAGGGAACCATTTCTTTTTTTTTTTTTTCCGAAACGATAGAAATATATTCATTACTTAACAAAACTTACACTGCCAACTGGCAAAATGGCCACCTTGAACATACATACATTGATATATGTCAAGGGGAGAACTCCGTACGAGAGGTAAAACCACCGTAATTCGAGGGAGCAAAACAAGAAACAACTAAAAAACACAAAACTAAAGAAAACTAAACCACCTCCAAAAGGAGGACTAAGGCACTCCTCAAGGGAGACTACCCAACTCGAACAAATCCGGGCACGAGCTACATCACGTACTTCAAGACAGAAATTACTGACCGCCTACGAGTTTCGCAAATCAACCGGTAAAATAAAGACTCAAAAAAAAAAATACAGAAAAAATCGAAAAAAAAAAAGAAAAGAAAAGAAAATTGCCTCTCCTCACCCGATCTACAACCGCAGACCCATCACCTACTCCTCCCCAACATTCCTCTTTGTAGCTCCGACCTTCGACTTGCCTCCACTCTCGATCGAAAATTCCGATCACCTCCGAAAAACACAAAAAAATATGTCTTCATTGGCCCATCATGAAGCATGGTTGGGGAGGGGAGGGGATAAGGGGAGGGGGAGGGGAATGGGGTTGTGGCTGGGGAGGGTGAGGGAGGGGGAGGGATAAAAATTTTAGGGTTTGTAGTGAGAAGGAGGAGAAAAGGAAATTTAGAGAGAGAAAAATGGAGGGAACCATTTCGACCCTCCCTGTTTAGAAGCAGTAGATTGATCTGTAGTATCATGGCTTTTGAGTTTTTGAAATTTTCCGGTAATTGATTGACATGTATTTTGCATGTATTTTGGGCTTAAACTTGGCTAGAATGTGTTGATATGCATGCATTATATGAGTAAATAGGGTTATATTTCTGTTTTGTGGAAAAGGTATTACGCTTTCCTCGTTTTGTAGGAATTTAACGATATTTGGAGTGATTTTGTGACAAATACGGGCATTGCGACCTAGAAGCATCAAGAATTGAGCGATTACACCCAATTGGAAGCCAATTATATTGAGTCTATAGTCATAGTAATGATTCGTGTGTCAAAAGAAGCATGGATGATCAAACAACGAGGGGATTTATCTCAAAGAACGTCCAAACGCGTCTGGAATTTCCAACACTGGCAGGGTTTAGTATTTTGGCCATAACTCTCTCTACAAAATTGATATTGAGCTGATTCAAGTGGTTACGGAAAGCTAAGAGAGAGGGCTACAACTCTTATGAAGACCCCATAAGAAAATTCGGACGTTTGGGTGGTGCACGGGCTGGTAGTGCGTATACGCACGGCCCGTGCTCCCTTCAGCGGATTGGACAATTTGTGCGGCACCCAGCACGGGCAGCCCGTGCCAAAGGGGCACGACCGTGCTCCTCTACGGGAAAAATAGAGTCTGATCCGCTTTCAACTAAGTTTCGACCCAAACGAAGTACAAATAGACCCGGGGCGGCCACAAACAGGGAGACGCTGATTTTTACCCTAGAAACCAGAGAAAATAGCAGTTTTCCACCAGAAACTTCGAGAGATCGATCAAGACCGCAACCACACCTTCGAGGATTGAAGATAGATCGAGAGATCGTCATCATCCCCGAGTCACTCATTCCATCGTATCGTTATTTCAATTAGTTAGATTTTGATTATGAATAATTTGTCTATGAATTGTTTATCTTCAATGTCTGGCTAAACCTCTTGTGATTCCCGGGTTTGGGAGTAGATTAATAAACACTTTTATGTGATGATTAAGGATAATTGAAGTTAATGTTTTCTTTCTATATTCAAGTACTTTGCTTTAATTCTTGTTTTTATCAAAAGGCCTTTGATCTAAACTTGTTTGATGTATTGATTCATAATTCTAACCGATGAGTTTCAATACTAGATCTTGAGTACTTGATAAAAATAGATTGCATGATTGAGAAGTCTGTGAATATTTGTGAGACCTTATAATCTTTTGAACTTTTGGGAGTTGGATATCTCATGTTGAGTAGAGATGCTAACATAGATATTCCAATCAACGCTTTTACATACATCTCGAGAGAGGGGGTAAATTACTTTTGTGATTGGTCTATAGAGAAGAATATGTTTAACCTTGGTTTGCTTAACCTGAGCATAAAAGTGGGATATTAATTGAAACCATAACCCAGGAATCCATCCATCCATACTTGATCTTTTGATCACTCTTTACTTTGTTATTTTAGGATTAATTTCTGCTTTAGTAATAATAAAACCAAACCTTCAAATTACGATAGTTTAGATAAAAATAGGACTATTATAATCCAATACTTGGTACATTAATTTATTAATCCCTGTGGATTCGACCTTGCAAACCCTATTCTATAAACTGATTCGTACACTTGCGGTGAAGCTTAAAAAATAAGGCGAACAGTAATTTCCACCGGTTTAGCAAGTAGACCATCCCCTTTGAACTTACCATCATGGATAGCTCTTTGGCGTTCTTTTCCAAAGATAGCCTATAGACTGGATAACTCCATTTGGAAACAAAACATCCTGACTGATTTTTTGGGGATGAGAAGAGGCCTATAGACTTTTTATAATCATATGCCTTTCCCATCAAACTTCCAATATCGAGCGTCTCCCAAAGGATTTCCAGAGATAGGGATCTTTTTGATACAATCTACATTATACTTAGGGAAGGAAGAGTCGATGATTGGAGTTCCAGCTATCTTCGCAAATGAGGTCCTTTACCATTTTGGCCTGAGCGGGCATTCCACTGGCACGTGGAATTGGAGTCTGAAAATTTGGAATCTTATCTTCAAAGATTCGAATTCTACTATCTACCACAAGCAACACGCCAAACCAACCCGGATTGTAATAACTCTCTGCTCCAAATGAGGGATGTCCAAATATAAGACTGAATGGATCCTAATTGGGCTTGCATTATAGTTGTATGCTTATGCTTAAAATAATGCCCTTTTAGCACCCTCGCCACCCGAGATTCGGGATTTTGGATGATCCTCCATATTTGTTTCGCCAGAAGGGATTGATTAAAATCAGAGAGTTTTCTATATCCCATTCCCCCTAGGCATTTCGGTTTACAGAGCTCGTCCCATTTGTACCAATGCATTCTTTTTTTTACCCCTTCCTCACCCACCAAAAGTTCGCACAATCTTTCTCAATTTTCTCACACACTGAAAAAGAAATACGGAAGCAGTACATAGCATACGTTGGGATTACTTGGAGAATAGATTTGACTAGGACCTCTTTTCCGCCTTCCGAGAAATATCGGTGACTCAAACTCTGAATTTTCTTTAGAACTATTTCCCTCAAATAATTAAATTGCACCCTTTTATTTCTCGTTGAGAAGGTAGGGAGGCTCAAATAAATTTCGTGTTGTTGGACCACCGGGATCCTAAGGGTCATTTTTTATATCCGAGACCAGTTGTTGTGGTGTATTCAGACTGAATGAAAGAGCTGATTTTTCATAGTTGATGACTTGTCCCGATGACAATTCATAGCTTCCAGGAGTGCTTTAATAGATTGGCAATCCTCCATATTCGCCCTGAAAAAAACCAAACTATGATCAGCGAAGAAAATGTGAGAAATAGGTGGACTAAAATTTGCGATCTTAATTCCCCGAATTTTCTTATCCATTTTGGCCTGCTGAAAAAGAGAGGATAATCCTTGTGCACATGCGAAGAATAAATTTCATATTGACCGCCATTGCCGCAGGGGCCCTAGGCCATATGGTCTCCACCACTTCTTTAAGTTCTTTCTCCAGAAGCCAACATAATTCGAATTTGAACGCTTGACTCCCATTTGGCACCTGTGCTCCTTGGAATGAGACTCTGGGCCCATTTTGATAGGACGATGATCCGAACGAAAAAATTTCATATTGACCACCCTTGCCGCTGGAAATAGGTTTCGCCACCCTTCGTTGCAGACAAATCTATCCAGATTCTCAAAAATAAGTTCTTCTCAAACCGCCTTCCCCTCCCATGCGAACTGATCTCCTTCGCACGTAATATCTCGCAAACCACCTTCATCAAACATATTCTTAAATTCCCTCATTTGGGAATACGTTCGAGGGATACCCCATTTCTTCTCACTAAGTAGACAAATCTCATTAAGATCATCTCCCAAGAGCCACGGAAGGGAAGATAAGTCTGGGATGTTGTGTAATCTCCTCATAAGATCCCAGGAGAACTTGCAAAGTTGTGTGTCTGGATTCTCATAGAATCCCGTGAATCTCCTGATTTTATCCCCTTCCTCTACAACACAGTCGATATGTCCCTTCGAGAAAGAACATACCGACACATTCACATTCTTTTCCAAAAAAAACATCAAACCCCCACTTCTGCCTTGGTAGTCCACCACAATATAGACAAAAAAAAAACCAACCTGTTATTCCACCACGGGCAATTTTTGCTCGCCACCTTAGTTTCACTGATAAAAAAGGATATCTGGTTTGTGCAATTCCACCAGATGGAAAAGCTCACTGAATGCTTGGGAGTTGCCCAAGCCCCGAGCATTCCAGCATATGCAATTCATTGTTGACAGCGGGGTTGCGTAGCAATCTCCGCCGTTTGTTCATATCCATTGTAACCATATGATGGTTTGTTGTCTTCCTAACTTTATTTTTGGGGCTCTCCATCTCAATCAACCCTACTGATTTACGTTTGACATCTTCATTCCCTTTCTTTTCTTTTTTCGTACTCTGAACTTTAAGTTTACCCATTCTAGCCATCTCCTTCCATTTCTCCGGGCTTCTCCCTGTTGATACAACAGTTCCATAGTTCGTTTCCCGTTCTTTCTCGTATTCATTGATAAACTATTAGTGTCTCATTCTCTCCTTGCCCGAGTCCTTCTTGCCTCCCGATTGGATACTTTCTGGTACCATGAGGATGTCCATATTGGTTATTATTTTCTGTTCTCCTCTTTTGCTGCAATTATTTGCAACTATTGGTACTACAGGTGGTGTGGAGTTTTGGAAGCGTCCAGGGGTTTCGCCATTTGACATTACTTCCTCGGTTTTAATATATCTCTTGGGGGTAGTGGTGTCTCCTCCCTGCATTTCCGCCCGAGCCCACATTTCATCTTTCTTACTCTATGAGTTGGCCCTCATGGATGTCGAAGAGCCTGACAATGAGTTTCGGGCTTGAGCTCTGCCTTCTTCCCTTATCTTTTTACTACCTGAGTGACTTGCAGCTTTTAACCATGCTCCAAATGAAGGATTATATCTGTCCACCCCATCCTTAGTACAATTTTTAACCATGTGCCCGATGCATCCACATGCATAACAGAAGTCACGAAGTCGTTGGTAGACTAGTATAACCAAGATATCCTCCATTTCCTCCACCTTCACACTGACACATTTTTTCAAAGGTTTCCCCATCTCTATCATCACTCTAATCCTGGCAAATTAACCTACCCCAGTAGTTACAACCATCCCCTTCGTCTATCTCTACTACCTTCTCGATCCTGCATCCGATAGATTCAATAACTTTCCTGTTCATAAATGCGAGAGGCAAGTTGTGGAGTTGAACCCATATATCAAGTTTGCCGAACAAAATATCCCTTGGGTGTTGGAGTCCTTGAATTTCCTGGAAAAGGACAAGGTTCTTTAATAGATTCCATGATCCCTCCATGAGTGTTCTCCTTCTGTCTATTGTGGACCTAAATTCCATTATAAATAAATTTCTCCCAACAGATTCCACCTCAACCGGTTTGGAAGTTTGAAGGATCTTTAGCATTTGTTGTTTGGATGTCTCTCTTGGAATTGGTTTATTCGCAAATACTTTTGCTACTAGACATAAATGCATTTTGTCCGATTATCTTCGTACCGTCTCCTTGTCCAACACAACTTGTTCCTCTTCCCCTACATTAGTTCACTTTAGTATCTCTACCAACTTCGCTATCTCGTCTTGATCCATGTTTTTACCCTCCACCAGAATCACTGACCGATTCGGTGAATGAAGCTCCAGCCGGCGGCGGGAAAAACCCTACTCACACTAAGACTTTCTAGAGAGAGAAAGTGTTAGGAGAGAACTATTTTTGTAACACAACCATATATAGGTACGATTGTGTTTTCAAGTGTCTTTTTTTCATTTTTCAACTATTACAAAAAATGAGTTTATGTTTATATCCGGAAGTTCTAGGTGGAATCATTTTTAGTTTTCAAATTTTTTTTCCACTTTGGATAAGCAATCAAACAATACGTGGAAACGCACTTCAAAATGTGTAACCAAACAATTTTTCATTATAATTATGCAAATCTACGTAAAAAAACACTTCAAAAAATATAATTAAATATTTTGCAAACACATACAATAACAGAAATTCAGATAATAAAGAACCAAATTTATTCTCAATTCTCACGCGAAAATTAATACATCTAAAAATTTATTTTCTAACACAGAAAACCGAAAATTAAACTTGAAAACACATCCATACAAAACCTTAATCTACATGAAATAATTTAAAATGTTTTAATCAAACATATATATAGCCAAACACCTTCATGAACGGACATGTTACATGGATTCAAGCAACAACAAAAACAATTAAATAAACAAAATTTAAAAAGGTGGAAAATTATGGAAGGGCACATTGCTATGCTGGCCGACCATTTGCAGAATATATATTAAAGGCTCATAATTCATTTTTCTGATTTTTTAACGTCTCTTTCTAGCTAGTTTGGAGTACATTATCCGAAACCGAAGCTTGTTTTTAATTCGAAAATTCAACGAATTTCCGTATACAGACAGCAAAGACAGTCCCCGTCATAGTCTAATCGGACACACTAATTGGTAGAACTTTGGAAATGTCAACATTTTGGACCGATATTGCATTGTCAATTTGTCATTATCTTTATCTCGAAATATATATATATATATATATATATATATATATAGGAAGATCAAGTGAGGCTCACGTCTCTGCCGGCATAATAATTGATTAATCTCAACCATCCCCACTATTAATCAATGGGTATGATTTAATGGATAAAAATATATTAAAATATTAATTTAATCAATATAAGGGTAGTAGGGTAAAATAACATAACAAGTTAGTTACAAAAATGGAATCAAATCTCTTTCTCTCTCTCTCTCTCTCTCTCTCTCTCTCTCTCTCTCTCCATTAACACAAATAAAGAAAATTGTGAAGAACTCGAAAATTACAGAGAAAAAACAAGAAAAATCGGTGCAATATTACAAAGAAATAACGAACAATGAGTTCGAAAACTAAATATGCAACAAAACTCAACTAAATATGCATTATCCTCGAAAACTATCTATGCAAAAAAAAAAACTAATATGTAGTACATTATATCCAACTATGCAAGACGTCATAAACTATGCAACAAAATCAACTAACTATGTATTATCTAGAAAATATCTATGCATTGTGGACTAACTAAATATGCAAAGACATTATGTAACATCCCATTTTTATAATTTCCAAAAGCAACATCCCATTTTCATAACTAAATATACATTATATTGAACATATTTATGCAAAGTGTAGTATAACTACATATGCAAAGACGTTATATTCAATCATGTCTTGTTTTCATAAAAACAAAGGCTTACAAAATAACTAAATATGCATTATTTGATGTCTAATTATGCAAAAAAAGAACCCTAACTATCTTTGAAAATAAAAATATTTAGAAAGAAAAACAGTTCCTTAAAATCCGCCACAAAATCCTATAGTGTGTCAATTTCACCCATAAAAACTACTGGGACCACTAATTTAAATTACAAAATTACAATCTTACCCTTAAAATCAGTGAAAATTAGGAAATAATTAAAAAATTGAATTAATCACATCCCTTCATTTTTTAAGATCAATGGGTAAGATGAGTCCACACTGTCTCACCTAGGGAGGGTGGTCTCATTTGAACCAAATCCTATATATATATATATATATATATATATATGGCACTTGTGTTGTCTGAATAATTATTAAAGGACATTTATAAAAATAAAAATATTTAAGTGATAAATAAAATTGACGAGAGGTAATATTAAACTCCAAATGAAAAATATAACGGCATGATTGGTATGAATGAATGAAATTAGGTTGGAATGGAATGAATTTAGGAATTGAATAACATTAAGAATGGAATGATGTAGTATTAATATTCCTATGATTGGTATGTACAAGGAATGGAGAAATAAATGGATGACTATTTTTTACTTGATTTAAATATCTTGATTGATAATTATAAATTAATGATAGTAATTGAGAAAAATAATTTTAAAGTATCAAATTCTCTTAAATAAGATTTTTTAAATAAATTTTATTAAATATATTATTCGTAAATTGATATAAGATTATTTTAATGTGTGCTAAATAATATATATATATATATATATAGATTTATATCTATGATATCAAAAATATTTCATATAATATTTTTTAGGTATAATTACAAAAATACCCCTAAGATTTGGGCTAATTACAAAAAAAATCCAAAGATGTTTTAAAATTACAAAAAAACCCATCATGTTTGATTATGTGTTAAATTTAATGGGGTAACTATAGTATTTTTATAAATATCAGGGGGGTTTTGATATTTTTTGCTTATGAATGGGGAAAATGTAAGACAGAATCAAACCTCGAGGGTTTTTTTATAATTTTAAAAAATCTCTGGGTTTTTATGTAATTATCCCAAATCTCAGGGGTATTTTTGTAATTATCTCTATTGTTTTATAAGAAAATATAGAAAATCAACAAAAGAATTCTATATCAAAATTTTGATTTAACTATTGAATATTGATAGAAATTGACTATGATTTATTAAAATATTAAATATAACTTATATTTAAATTATAAATAATTTTTTTTATTTATAACACCACTTATCGAAAATATAGATTATATCCAACATTTTTAGTCATTCATAGAAAGATAATTTTATTAAAAATAAAATTTGAGTCATTCTTGATGATTGAGAATAGCTAAATCCATGGAGAGAGGAGAAATGATCATTCCCTTACTTTTGGGAATAGGGATTCCTATGGGAATGAGTATTCCCTTTACTAAAGCATACCACCAAGTATGTGAATGAAAATGAAACAAGGAATGCTCATTCCATTCTTATCCCATTTCCATATACCAATCATACCGTAAGGGCTCGTTTGGTTGGGGTTAATGGGAGGGATATTACACATTTTTTTAATATTTCACACATATTCTCTTGTTTGGTTCAAATGGGAATAGCCCTGGATTTGTGTCTGGCCCGTTAATATATCACACCCATTTCTTGATAACAGATCCCACCATGGAGGTGGGATACAGAATATCCCCTTTTATCTCACAATGTGTTATTACATAGCTACCCTCTTTTATCTTTTGTTTACCTTTTCACACGTCTTCAGTTATCTTTTGTCATCATTTTCGCACGTCTTCAGAATCTCTCTTTGAGCTTGAAACCCTAGCGCGCAGCCGCAACAGAATCGATCTCCATATCGGTGAGTTTGTCAATAATCGATCTCCATGTCTTTTCTGGTTTACGTTTATGCTTTGACTCCATTTTTTTTCCCGATATTGCCGCCATTCGGTGTGAAATTGTGTACGAGTCCATCCGAGGTTAGGGCTTGAAATCTTGAAAAAAAATTCTTGTGCTAGGCGAGAGCTTACTCAGTGGTTTTATTTACACTCTGGTTTTATTTGTTGAGATTGCATTACATGTTTTAGCTTTATTTTCTATGTTTATCCTCGCGCATTAATTCCGAGGGGTTAGGGCTTTGGTTTAAAAAAATTCTGGTTTTATTTGCTGAGATTGCATTACATCCGAGGTTAGGGCTTTGGTTTTATTTATACTCTGGTTTTATTTACAGTCGGCTTGAAATTTATGCTTTTGGTTATGACATCAATTGCAAATGGGTTCCAGAAGCTTGTTTAATATGTACATTTTGTGACCAATTCGGATTATTGTGTTGGACAATCATCCCTGTCATATTGCTTTTTTCTCATTTTTTTGGGGCTAAATGTTAGCTTAGTTTGTTGTATGTATGTTGTGTTTGATTACAGTCACACAAACAATCAATTGCAAATGACATCTGTAAATTCACATTGCAGTACTTTGAAAAATGGCTGAAATTTCGAGGAGAAGGGCTGAGATATTTCTATTAGTTGAAGAGAAGGCAAAAAATTTCTTTGTATTGAATATGTTTGTGAGGATTATTCGCATGCGAGCAAGAAAACGACTATCAAATCGCAACGTAGGACCTAAATATCGCATGATAGATAGGATACCTAAACAAGTCGAACATTTGAATGACTTGATTGCACTTAACGATGTAGACTGTCTAGACAACTTGAGGATGACACGTGATGCATTTGCTAGATTGTGTTACTTGTTAAAGCATATTGGGGGGGGCTATTAGATTCTAGATATGTGTCCTTATCAGAGAAAGTCGCATTATTTCTCTTTGTACTTGCTCACCATAAGAAAAATAGGGTGGTGCGTTTTGATTTCAAAAGATCTGGGCAAACAGTGAGTAGACACTTCCATGATGTTTTAAATGCTGTTTTGAGGTTGCATACGTTACTTCTAGTAACTCCGCAACCAGTTGAAGATAATTGCACCAATCCAATATGGAAATGGTTTAAAGTAATTCTATTTAATAATTAACAATTTATTTCTACATTTAAACTCTACATAATTATTAAACAAAAATTATTCTTCAATTGCAAAATATGACATAATCTAACTGATATGTAGGGTTGTCTAGGAGCTTTAGATGGTACTTACATCAAAGTCATGGTATCCGAGTCAGATAAGGCGAGATATAGAACAAGGAAAGGCGAGATTGCCATTAATGTCCATCATTTGGCTGAGTTCAAGCCAACTGAGTTCATTTTGCTTCAGTCCCACACACTTGTGCTTATAGTGGAATTCAAATTATTTGATATAGTGTTTTACAAATCTTAAAATATAAATCAGTTTGTTGGGTTAAGGATTCCTAAATTAAATTGCAGTGTGAATTTGCTTTATTTGCTCAGTTTGCTCATTTTGATAGGATTTCTAAATTAAATTGCAGTGTTAATACCATATCAAGTCACCAGCGTTCTATTGTCACTAGCGTTAAATTGCAGTGTTAATACGCCTCAAGTCACCAGCGTTCTATTGAAACACTCAATCCAAGCCCTATTTAGATGCATTAACAGATAACCAAAACATAGAAATAATCGAAGAAACAACACTTGTGCATTGTCAGCAGAAAGCAAAACTAGAAACAGTTAATTGGAAAAAAAAGCCCGATTCCAATTTAGCTTAGCTTCCCCAAATCAAGACGCCTTAACAAAAAGCAAAATTCAATTTGAGAACAAAACACCAGAAGATTGGAACCAATACGGGTAAAATTGTTTCCAAAAAGGTTACAAAGTACAACGAGTACCATACATTCGTATCCTAATATGCATCGTCCTACCGAGTAAACGCAACGAAGAAGACAAATTAACATGACAAAGACACGACAAACTGAGACAAAGACACGACAAACTGAAGCATTGAAACCGACAAAGACGGTCAACTTAAAAAGACAACATACCATACAATATAACAGACCATACTAGAGTTAATAATACGAGATGGATAGCGAAAACATATGATCATGGCTTCTTCATTGGAGAGTTTGAAGCAATCGAGCTAACCCCTTTAGGCGAGAGCGGTGGACGGGCACTTGAAGATGGTTGATCCCAATATTTCTTCATTTTGCTCAAAATCTCATCAGTGGAAGACAACCTTGATGGAGGGTTGTTGGGGTCGGGCCTTGATGATTCGCTAGCCAAGTCAGACTGGTACCACGCCAATTCGTCCCAAAAGGAGTTGTCAGTATTGTCAGAATTACTTTCCAATCCAACTATCCACTGCTTGTAATCATCATCATCCTCCCGTTCCACATTTTGCTCATGATCGCTTGATATCTCAATAATTTCCTTCCTAAGTTGATCAAAGTCAGCATCTCCCGGGACTGCACTTTCTGAGTCAGATTCTACTTGGAATATGCAACGAAGTCCATCAAAGTCAGTTTCTCCTTCCATCATGTAAGCCATTCCAAGCTTCTCCTCCTAAAATTGGACAAGTTAATACAATTTCATTGAAGAAGAACAATAAGCAATTTCGGTGTGAAATAATACAGTTTGATTGAACACATACCCTGATGATGTATTCCCACATGGTTTGATCACAGTCAGCTTTGTTCGAGAAAGGATTATAAGTGACACCGCTAAGATGGATGATCCAATGGAAAACTTGGTATCTCTTACGCAGCTTTTTGGTCCTTTGAACACAATAGGCATAGTCAAAATTAGTTCCAAACTGCTTATTGATAATTGCCATTGCTCTCAAGATGGCCCCGGTGTTTCTCCCCCCCGGTTTGAAATTTCCCTCGGCAGTTTGCTCGACCAAGTACTGGATAAATTTTTTGTCAACATCCTTAGTCCATGTCGCATTGTAAAAGACTTTGCCTCGAGAGATGGCCCCTTTTGGTGCATTTTTTTGGTGGCATTGTGTGAAAATGTTTTCTTGGTGTATTTTTTTGGTGGCATTGTGTTGAAGCTTAGAAATGTGTTGCACCAACTTACCATTTTGCGTGTGTATAAATAGGGGATGGAAACATTGGAGTTCATTCTCGCGCACTTTCAAGCCTGAAGAGATGCATGTGACCAAGCTCACGGGATTCACTTTGTTCTTGATGAACACATTTCAAAGTATGCACACCAACAAAATACTTTGATTTCTAGAATATGTTGATCAATCATGGAATTAGAAAATTGATTTACATGTCAATGAAAAGCATTTGATTCTAGTTTCTAAATGGTGTTCAAATGCCTCAAACAATCTTTTGATTCGATAAGCTTTGATTTACTGATCTATGTGAACAAAGTAGATAGATTCTATGTATTTTGATTTACTGATATATGTGCACATATAAAGCATTTTGGTTTACTGGTTTACGTGTTTCATGGATTTTTCATAAAGTTTGATTCTATGTATCCTTTAAAGCCAATCACATTGGAGAGATGGGTCAAAAAGCTTGCATGCATGTGAACACCTCAAAGATTCTTTATCTTTTTTCCAAGTGAGCTTGAGTAGCTTTACCCATCACTTTTTGTAGGTTGGAATATCAATGGGAATATATTCTTTTGTTACTTTAGATTATTAAATGTATGAAGAGGTCCATAATTCAAAACTACCCTGAGAAAAGCTCTGCAAATGAAATTCTGCTACCCTGAGAAAAGCTTGCTGGTACAATTGGCAATCTATATTCGAGTGAAAATTATAATAACTACCCTGAGGTTTAGCATAATTATAAAAACTACCCTGAGGTTTATTAATTGGGTTTCTTTTGTAACTATTTGTAGGTCCCAAGGGGTGTAAGTGTAAGGTTTAGAAGGGGGGGTTGAATAAACCTTACCAAATTTTCGATTTAGTCCTTTTAAATATACAGAGTTGATACTACACAACAGAAACTTGATGGGCAATAATTTAGCCACTCAAGAGAGTTAATCTCTCAAAGACTCAATCGAGTTTGTTGATGGAATAACTCAAATGTTGGTTCTAAATTAACTCAACTGTGGTTTTGTTTTCGATGGAAGACTTAACACCCTTAAGTTTGATTAAGCAAGAGTTTAGTGCTTGGTTTAGTACTTATAAATTATCAAGTGGATAGCAAATTTATCGTGAGATATAAGCGATTAAAAATGCGAGAATTAAAGTCTTTGAAATGTAAATGACACAATGAAATTTTTATAGAGGTTCAAGATGGGTAATTCTTCTACTCCTCTCTTCTCCAACTCCCGGAGGAATCCACTAGGTAATGATCGGATACAAAGTGGTAATTGATCCGTCGATACAAGTCTTGATCACACACCGACTTGATCCTTTGGGACTCGATCGAGACGCCTTGATCACTCACCGGCTTCTCGTGCGACTCGGCCTTCTTCACAGGCGCACCTTGCTACTACTACTCACTTGCTCAAGCTCTTTGGATTTGATCACGAAGCCCTCCAAAAGCTTAAGACTTGGTTCGACCTTGAACCTTCCTACAATCCTTCGTGGAATGTAGACCCCTTGTTTTCAGTATTTTCCTCTTCAACTGATTGAAGTTATCTTTCCTTCACAGGTGAGTGTTGGATTGATGTTCTTCGTAGTGTAGGCTTGAGGATTGAGAATGTTTCAGATTTTCTAATAATTGCTTGAACGTTGTTTTTGTTCAGGTTTGTAACTTGTGTCACTCTCATATATCTTGTGTCTCACTTCTTCTCAAACAAACTCCTCAGCTTTTTATATCGATCTTTCAAAAATTTGCCCGTTGAAGAGATAGGCTTATTTTTGAAAGTCACTTGCAGTCGTTGGCTTGTCTTGTTGCAGTCCTTGGAATTGCCATTTCCTCGTATGAATTGTTCTTTCACTTTTTCAGAGTTCTAACACGGTGTAGTGCTTCCCATTGGTTCATTCCTTTTGCACGCTTCTGGGGACTGAGCACTCCAAGAAAGGTGGTATGGAGATATTACTTGTTTAAGTAATTCTCTTGATTTACGTGCAACGGATCTTTTACAGTTATCTCGACTTGACTGCATTTCTTTGCTTTCCCCAGGTGACTTAGAGTCAGCTTCCAATCATTGGGTGACTCTTCTGTCACTTCAATTTGAGACTTGGCTTTTCTCGAGTTGACTTGATTGATACGCCACTTAGCTGCATCTCAGCTGCTTCTTCAGTAGAGTTGCCGTCTACTCTTCTTTGCCATACTCAAATTGCCTCGCAATGAGTCTTCCTTCTAGTCTTCATTGTCTTCTTGCATGTTAGGTCGTAGGCCGACTTAACTCGGCTTGGCCACTCTAATTTTTACAATGCATTTTACAACAAAATTGGGGTGCCAACTTCCTATTCTAAGTTTTACATGGCATTCATCAAAATCTAAACAATAAATTTCCTAACAATTTCCCCCTTTTTGATGATGCCAAAACTTAAACCATTCAAAAATGCAAATAGCAAAGATACATACAGATAGTGTATTGACATAGAATGTATGCGCAGAATCAATCCTTTTATTGATCATAACATTCTTGTTCTTTTTACACAACTGTTTACAAGGTGTATCAGAGCACATATTTGTCTACAAAAAATAAAGAGTTTATAGCTTTATTACAAAAGACTTACATTGTATGTATTTACATAATAAAATACACGAAGGGTTGACAAAGAACACTTCATCTCCTTCGTTGTCTCCTTCTTTCATCTTGTTCAACATCTTCTTCTCTTCTTCTTTTTTTCTCATCGTCAATGCGCTTTTTTTTTTTTCATATGCCTTCCTGGCGAACTTCATCTCTTCTTATTCTTTCCTGTCTTTCCTCCCATAGCTGAGTTTGTCTCTTGTTTTCTTCTTCTATTCTTTTTGCATACTCGGCGTTCTACTTTTTAGCTACTTGCAAATTTGCTACTTGGTCAAGCCCGGCCCACCAAGATCCCTCCTTTCTTTCCCGGATCCACGTATTCAATGTTTTTGGGCGAGGCCTGGGTCCAAGCTTCTTCCTCTACCATCGCTTCTTCCTCTACCTGCGGGCGTGTATTGTCGGGGTCTTTTTCTTTCCAAATGAGTGACCCGGCGGAGTGACCAAGTGAGCGATCAGGTAGTCTCTGCATGTCGCCTTCTTCACATAACGTGAGACCCTTTTCCCAAGACAAGTCCCAAGCTTGAGCCATAGACATATTTGCAAAGTATCCTTTAGATTCGAGCGTTTTAAATTCATCAACTGATCGTGGCTCATGTCCCGACATCCGAGATGGCATAAGTGTCTCTCGCTTTGGAATGCCTCCATGTTCTTTCAAGATGTTCATAACTCGGGCATCCATTCTTCCTTCCACTTCCTTCATCCCCGCTTCAATTGTTTTTCTCTTTTCACCATAGATATAGCAGAGTGTTGGAGTGGCGAGTCACTGGGGAGTTTCTTCGATAATGTCACCAGATGTGAGACCCTGTTGAGGGGTTTGTGCAATCATCAAGGTCACATCTTTCGATCCTTCCCCTCAAGCAGATTTTCCTTTCTTTTGTTTCAACACTTCCTCACCGCTTTTCCCTTCGCAATTGCTTCCTTCCTTCTCAACTTTAGATCCCCTTGCGCTTTAGGTATTCCTCTTCCCCTTTTTGGCATCATCAAAGGAGAGAGGAACGCCCGAAACAGACTTGCAAGCGGGAAGTCTAGCCTCACGATGGTAGAGTTCTGTTTTGAGTCCACGCAGAGTATGCGGCCACGAAATTCGGATCGAGTAGCGTTGGACTCTGCAAAATCAATCTTCATCTCGGCCATGAGAAGGCTGAATTTTGTATTCATGGTCTCTTCCAAACGCTTTGTAGATCACTCTTGTTTTGCTCACGCAGCAGCCTTAAGCTCGGCAATGTGAGCTTCATGCATGTGCTCAATATGTTCTCGCAGCCTTCGTTTTTGCATCAACATTTTCACTCTCCATACCCAGCTTGTTGAACAATGTCCTGAAGTATCTAACTTGTTCCACACGCATTGTTTCTTTCTTGCCACCATTCCCCGATCCGATCATTATGCCTCTTAAATCGGCCCGGAGAGGCATCTCTTTGTCCGGTCGCATGTCCATAGAGGCCTCGATGCCTCTCCATCCGTTCAATCTCGGCCGAATAATGCCTTGAACACTTCATGGACTTCACCGATTCTTCCGTTGCGGTGATGGCCATGCAAATCAAAATCATAATCGGCCGGAACAATGGTGCCTGATTGAAAAACGGGAGCTGGTCGTGGTAGCGTGCGCGTTCATTTTTCGACTCTTCATGGAGGTCGGGTACCTCCGAGAGAAAAAGGAAAAGATTCTATAAAGGATTCATCACCGCCAATCGATTTGTTCGATGATGAGCGGTGCGCGGGAAGTTCTTTTTGGAATCGACCTGCTGCACTTGAGGAGCTTGCGCGATTGACTCTGTTCAACCGGGTTTGTTGTGAAGTGGACCCGACTTTGCCGAGCCTCAACGTCTCTCAACAGCCTTCGTTGGTCTCAAATGATTTTTCCAATTGAGTAGACTAGTCCTCGGCTTTATCGGAGCGTCATCGGACGATGATGAGATTTCCATTGGTGGCTCATCATCAAAATTAAATGTTTGACGAGTAGTCTTGGGATCAAACTTGCTCGTGCTTGGAACATCCGCACCGAGTCTTTTGGATCCACACGGGGATGACTCGACTCTTCTTCTTCGCCTTCCGATCCCGGAAAGGTTACATCAGATTATCCTGGGAATCATGAAGTGCGCTTATCTCCTTCTCGGATGGGTCGATGATAGCGGGAGGATGTTCTCTACTTCACCTTTTGCCCCGGGAAGTCTCAACCTCCCGTGGGCCTTCATTACCTCCAACAGTCTCTCTTTGAGGCCTTGGTCCTCCCTTTCGGCTGATGTCAGTCACCGCTTTGGGTCTTTCTCGCGGTGGCATCCATTGAGTCTCAACCCCATGGATTGCACTTTCATCGCCCAGTGTTAACTCCCAGGATGTTCCTTCTTGTGCCTCGACGCATCAAAGAACGCGTCATTAGCCTTCGAGCGCTTGACACCTCTGAGGCAGTCTCAATCGCCTGAGCTTCGTTGATGGCAACTTGATGTTCTTCTTGTGTTTGTATTTTCTCTACTTCTCCTCCTTGATTCGTTGTGGAGTCATCCGCAAAGATCCTCCGACCTTGCTTTGCCGGGAGGAGTTTCCTCTCACCGGGCGCACCACCGAGTGACTTGGAATGGGGTCACTCGTCTCCAAGCTCCCGGCTGTTTCGATTGAATGTTCAAAGTTGGGGCGGTGGTGTCACACCTTCAATAGGGGTTGGCTCGACCGGGGTCCCCATTATCCCGGTTTCATCGCCATGTCCCTTATCGCTTCTTCTTCCGAGTGAGTGGGAAGTGGTGGCAGCAACAACGATGGCGATTTGTTTGAACCACTCCCATTGGATCAATTTCACTGTGTTCGAGGACTCTCCTGGTCCCTCCATCAATCTTTGCTCGTGAAGGATTCTCGATTCGCGTGCAATGCTTGCCGTTGCAACTCTTCTCGTGGGCGGATTCTCTTCTCCTGGATCCTCATCACCGCGGAGAAGACATCAAGGAGAGGATGTGTGTGTTATGTGGTGTGGAGATAGGGCGGATCTTTGGCCTTCTCACGTGCCTCGCTTCCTCTCGCTTTTTTCTTTCTCCTTGTCCTTGTAGATCTGCAGGATGCCCGTGCGATTGTCTTCATCCAATCTTTGTAGCACAGGTTAGTCCAAGGAAGTTTAACAGCTTCCTCTTTTTCTTCTATAAACTCGGGCCGTTGGAACTGCTTCCCTGGATCGACTCAATTTCCATTTCCTCCACTCTCACATTTCCGATTTTGGATGTCCGGGTAAGGTGGGGATAGGATCATCACATCACTATCGGCTCTACCAGCCTTCTTTTTCTTGTGTGTCTCCGCTTTGCTCGGACTACATGACTATTTCTTCATTTGCCTCTCTTGATCGCCTTCAAGAGACTTGGTCGTTTCATCAATTACATCCGAGACTCTACTTCTCCAGCGAGCCTCCCGATGCTCTGCTCGGTGAGTGGTCGACTCGGCCGGTTTCTCAAGCTCGAGTGCTTGATGATTCTTCTTCGTCTCTCTCCTAGTTTGTACCGAGGGGATTTACGGTTGCAGATGGTTTCTGAGTCTTGGGCGGCGGGGGCCGTCTTGCCGTGTCTTTTTCTCGAGGAGCGGGCCGTCTTGCTTCTCGCTTCTCCTCTTTTTGACGATCGGAGAAGGTATTTGTGAGTCCTTCTCGACCGCCGCAGGGCAGAGACACGGCAGCGGGGCAGGTGACTCGCTGCAGGGGCGAGAGCATGTTTGGCTTTCTTTCTTTGCAGGCAAATAGCCTTCTTAGCAAAACGCAGGCGCTTTCTTCTTGGGTGGAGAGGAAACAATTGTATCTTGAGTGGTCACCGATTCCCCCTCACTCGTGTCGCCTCTCTTGGCGTAGGCTCTCTCGTGCGCCCGGTGAGGTTTGCTCAACATCCTCTTGTTAACATGGAATGCCTTCCCATGTCTAAGAGGACTCCTTTCACCTCCATCACCGCCGCCAATCACTAGGCCATATCCTAGGATCCTCCAAATGAGCCATCTTCCTTGAAGGATTTGTTCCCTCACGCTCGCAGAGTCTGCTGTGTAGACAAACTCACCTGGCTTTATTTTCTTTTCTCACGATGATTGCAATTACAATCAATCTTTGCTTTTGACATTGGTCAAAGCGCCAAATTTGATGTCAATACATTTGGCAACTATGTCCAACAACTTGTGATAATCCTCCTTCAGCAGTCTCTTGTTTGTTGTGTACACTATTTTATCAGTAAAGTCGGGCTTGGCTATTTCTTTCCAGGCATCAGCCAAGTTTACATCAGCTTCGTTAATTTCTGAGGCTCCTTCAGTTGGTAGAGAGTAGTGGTCAGCCAAATCCTTAGCAGAGATAGTCAGTTGCTTTCCGTGAACAGATGACTTTATTCCTTCATCGTGAATCTCAGCATTCACGTAGAACTGTGCGACCTCCTCCACATAGGTCATCGGATATTCTAACGCGAAAATGGTTTCAAATGCCGGGGCGTTTCCAATTTTTCAGCAATTTTCTTCACTAGGGTGTCGTCGGACCCCTGTTTCACCATGCCGTCGAAATCCACAGTAGACCCGGTGTGGATTTGCTTCCCTAATTTGACAAAGTCGTAGGTTGGTGCCATTTTTCAGGATTTTATCAAAGAAAGACTAAGAGATTGATTTGAAGATAGATAGGGTTTCGAGAGAATTTTTGCCTTTGCTTTTGAGAGAAAGAGATGAAACAGTTTTGGTAGTGTGAGAGAAACGGACGGAAATGGTTTAAGTATGGTTTATGAAAGGGCGTGCGGGTGGTTTTGAAATGTGATCGAAATCAACGGCTTAGATTTTGCACACCTATTTAGCATTTAATGTCTCATATTTAATGCGACAAAGATTTATATCCAATCATAAGCTTGGTGTGCGGCTTTATGTCCAGTACACATCATCATTATCTTTGACGTATTCCTTAAAACATTCCCGCTTTGTCAAAACGATTGCGTTTTTGTCACTTTGCTCATAAGTGACTCAAACATCCTTTAGTGATTTAACTCTACTTCTCACGATTCTCTTAGTGACTCAAATACCAAAACTCGGTGTAACTGTCTTTCCGACATCTGGTGATTTTCGAAATGATTTGTGTGTTCACTCTTTTTCACCCTTTTTGTGTTTCATTTCTTTTCTTTGATTCTTATGAGTGTCACTCACTCAATTAACCCTAACTCATGTTTGAGTTCTTCAAATCTTGACTCACATAATGGTTTTGTGAAGATGTCGGCCATTGTTTATCGGTTGAGATATATTCCAAGATGATGTCCTTCTTTTCAACATGATCTCTTATGAAGTGATATCGACATCGATATGCTTTGTTCTTGAGTGCAACACAGATTTTGAGTAATGGCAATTGCACTTGTGTTATCACACATGATTGGAATTTCTTTTTCCTCAACTTCATAGTCTCTCACCTTTGTCTCATCCATAGGACTTGGGCACAACAAATGCCAGCCTATGTATTCTCGCTTACCAGAGGTGGCTATTGAATTTTGCTTCTTGCTAAAACCAGAAATCGTCTGTTTCCCAAAGATTTGACATGTGCCGAGGTGCTCTTCTGTCCCTCTGCATCCAAAGATAGTCGAATCAATAGCCAATTAGCTTGAATCCACCTTCCTTTGATACCATAAGCCAACTTCTTGGCTTCCTTTCAAGTATCTCAATATTCTCTTAGCCGCTTTGTCATATGGCTCTCTTTTGGAGCAGATTGAAATCTTGCACATACACCTACAAAAGGTGATGTCCGGCCGCTTCTTTGTGAGATAGAGCAATGATCCAATAAGTGCTCAGTATCTTGTTTGATCTACGAGCTTGCCATCCGCATCCATGTCCATTTTGGTGATGTATTCATTGGTATTTTCACGAAGACTTCTCCTCCATACCAAACTTCTTCATTAAATCTCCGGTGTATTTTGTTTGACTTATGAAGGTTCCGTCCTTCACTTTTTCACTTGGAGTCCAAGGAAGAATGTCGCTCTCCCATCATGCTCATTTCAAATTTACTTTGCATGAGGTTTGAAAATTTTTCACACATCTCTTTGTTAGTGGATCCAAAAATGATGTCATCCACATATATTTGAACAAGCAAGATACTCTTTTTGTCTTGAATTAAAAAAGTGTTCTATCTACTTTTCCTTTTGTGAATCCATTTTCGATTAGGAATTGTGACAAGGTATCATACCAGGCTCGGGTGCCTGTTTCAATCCATATAGAGCTTTCTTGAGTTTGTATACTTTATCTCCAAGAGTCTTCCGCTCAAATCCTGGAGGTTGTTCAACATACACTTCTTCTTCCAATAAACCATTTAGAAATGCACTTTTTACATCCATCGATATACAAAGTGAAATTCTTGTGAGTCTGCATAGGCAAGAAACATCCTTATAGCTTCCAATCTTGCTACAGGGCAAATGTTTCATCAAAATCTATCCCTTCTTCTTGGCAATATCCTTTGGCTACTAACCTTGCTTTGTTTCTTACCCGTAACCTTCCTCGTTCATCTTATTTACAACACCCATTTGGTGCCAATAACATTTTGATGTATGGGTCTTTGCACTAATTCCCATACTTTATTTCTTTCAAACCGATTGACTTTTTCTTGCATAGCTTGAATCCAATGTGTGTCGTCCAATGCTTGTGACACGTCTTTGGGCTCTATTTGCGAGATGAAGCATGTGAACATTGCTTCTTGTTGAGTTAAGATCTTGTTTTGACACCTTCTCTTATATCTCCAATGACAAGTTCGTGGATGGTCTCTCGGCCATCTTACATCAGCCGGAGTAAGTTAGCCGGATTCATCGACTTGCGCTTTTGAGATTCAGGCTATCTCATCTTCTTCGAATTGATAATTCCACTTGAACTGACAAAGGGACTCTTCTCAGTATGGTTGGATGATTCACTTATCACCGACTCTTCAATGTCTTCTCCATTTACACTTGGCTCATCGAATACCACATGAATGGATTCTTCTCGCAACCATAGTTCTTTTATTGAGTACTCAGAGGCTTTTGCTTTCACCGAGTATCCTAAGATACCTTCATCGCCTTTAGCATCAAAGGCCTTTAGATTGTCTTTGCCATTGTTGTGGATGAAGCATTTACATCCAAATATTCTCAAATATGCAACATTTGGTTTTCTTCCACCCAAATCTCATAAGAAGTCTTTGTCACCGTCTCTGTTTATCATACATCTGTTTTGGGTGTAGCAAGCCGTGTTGATTGCTTGACCAAAATCTTTTTAGTAACCCCGCTTGACCAACATGGTCCTTGCCGCTTCTTTGAGGGTTCTGTTCTTCTTTCTCGCAACTCCATTCTCACTGTGGAGACCTTGTCATTGATAGTTCATGACCAATACCATTTTCAATACAATCATCGAGTTATTATTCCATTGACAAACTCGGTTCCTCTCCGTCGATCTTATTTTGATAATGGTTTGACTCTTCTCGTTTTGAATCCTCTTCATCACCGTGGGTAGTTTTTGTAGAGTTTCTTTCTTCTTACACATGAATATTGTCCATGTATATCTTGAGTAGTCATCTACTACCACCAAGGTGTATTTCTTTCCACTTATCTTGATTTGGTTCCACTGGGCCAAATAGATCCATATGAAGCGGTGCAATATTCTTGTTAAAGATGGGCATGTCTTTTCTTTGAATGATGACTTGATTTGTTTTCCCTTCGACATGCATCACATATACTTTCCTTTTTGTATCTTGAGTCGGAAGTCCTTCCACAAGATTACTTCTTGCAAGCTTGTTAATCGTTTTGAAATTTAGGTGACTCACTTTTTTGTGCACAGCCCAACTTGATTCAAATTAGGCTTTTTGCTAGTAGACAGTCTTTGGTGTTGCGGTTGACCAATCCACGACATACATATTCTTCTCGTCTACATCCTTGCAAAGACAACTTCATTTGATTCAATATCCTTGATTTGGCATATACCCATGTTAAATCCAACATTGTAACCCTTGTCACGAGTTGGTCGATGCTCAACAAAGTTGAAGTTGAGTCCTTCAACATATGCAACGTCGTGATTTCTAATCCATTCCTCTTGATGGATCCAATGCCTCTTATTTCACCAGGAGCTTCATTTCCTCCAAATATGACTTTTGCTCCTTTAACTTTCTTGAATTTTGACAGATTTTTCTTATTTCCTCGTCATATATGTCCTAAATGTATACCACTATCCATGTACCAGGTTCCTTGGCACTTGGCACTCATTCCTTGAACCTCCGCAATCAAGGAAATTAAGTTTTAGGTACCCATACTTGTCCGGGTCCCGAGGGGTTAGAATTGTAAGATGATCCAACCAACCTATAGCCAAATGATTTGACTCTAAGGGGTTGCCATCTATCGCTGCCATAATCATAATTAATCCTGGCAAATTGCTTGGGGATTTTAGGTTCATACAAAATTGTCTCTTTTGTCCAGTATGCTGCATATGTGTTTTAGCAATTGCCTTTCTTGGGTAATTGTGGTGTCTTTGAGTGTAGTGCCTAGGTGCATATGTGTGTCTTTGATGAAAGATCTTATACTTTTGGAATGGCCTTTGCTTTGAGTTCTAGGCCTTTGCCATTTGGGGCTAATATTCCATAGTCTATCTTTGATAGTTCACATTATTCCAATCACTTGGCTTGGATATTTTCTTCCATTCCCATCATATGTATTTCTCTTATAGATTCTCCTGGGGTTTTGGTAGCTCGCTTCTTCTTTCAGAGTATTTTTGTTTGGAGTTTCTTTGAGAACTCGGCCAATCTCTTCTCGCTTGTCCTTTCAAATACTCAATCGGCCGTTTTCCTTTTCCTTTATAACCAAGGCCATTTGCTTGTTCTGTGTTTTGGAGTGAATGTGTGTGCATCATTTAGAGTTTTGGATTTTTCGGACTCTTCATGACTTGAAGATCCTTTTTCCAAAATTACTTTTGAGGTTTGACATGGCACGAGAGGAATTAAATCCTAAGCCCGTCTTGTCTCCACATTCTCTTTGACTCATAATAAGATCATCCAATGATTTAGATGCCTTAGTGAATGAGGCAATAACATTTTTGAGGTCATTCTCCTCTTCTCTATAGCGGCAATTTACTCGCTATTAATTTAGCATTTTCAAATTTCTTTAAACTTTCATTCTCATCAGCTATTTGACTTAGAGTACTCGGCTCCTTAGTCGGCTTTGAGTTTTGACTCTTGAGTAAATTTGTTTTCCTCATTTAATAGTGTGTGTGAGGATTTAATGTGTTCAAAATCTTTCATCATTTTTCCTAATGAATCATAAAGATCGCTGGGTGATGAGGTGTGTGTGTCACGATCACTATCACTAGAGTCGAGTTTGATGAGTTAGAGTGTACCTCATCTTCTTGGTCGGTTGATCTTGTTCCTTGGCCATCAAGCGGATCGGGGCTTCTTCTTCGAGTCACTTATGTAGTCGGCTTCACTGCTCTCTGAATCACCGTCTCTCTTGACTTGGCTTTTTTCAGCATCTCTGCAGCCATCATTGCCTTTTTCTTTTCTTGTCTTCTTTCTTTGAAGACCTTTCTTTCTTCTTCATTCCTGTATTTGTTGACTACAGATATGAGCGATCAATGGCATAGTGACCTGGTTGTCTGAGTTCCAACATAGATATTCACCTTTTGATCACTCTTTCCATTCTTGGATTGTCACCTTTGATACTCAACTTTTTGATGATCTGTTCTCTTGGTTGGCCTATCTTCCCTTGATTTGGAGGAGCCGAGTGTCTTCGGAAGATTCACCCTTTCCTTTCTTGTAGTTCTTATTGAAGAACTTGTTGAACCTCTTAACCATCGTGCTATTTCTTCCGGATCAATGACTTCTTTGACCTCGGCTCTCTTCCCATCTTTAACAATTAGAGCAACTGCTTTGGGTACAAATTGCCTCTTTTCCTTCACAGTCTTTTCTTCTCATTTCAAACTCGTAGGCTTTGAGGTCCGAGAATAATTCATGGTTGGATGTCTTTGATAGGTCCATGGAATGTCTCAAAGTGCCATGACCTTCATTTCCCATTCAGTGGAAGACTTTTTAGGATCTTCATACACATTTCTTCAGTATATTCCTTTCCAAGTGCGAATACTCATTTGTGATTTACGTGAACCGAGCATCCAGTTGATCCAGGTTCTCTCCCGAGATCATATTGAAGTTCTCAAATTTCAGACACCACCGATAATTTGTTTTCTTTGATTTGCTCACGAGCCTTCACAAATCAATGTTAGCTTGTTCCATTTCTTTAGCCGTTTTGCAAGATTTGACTTTATTAAACATGGCTTTGTCCAAGGTTTTGTAAAGGATGTCCTTGGCTACATTGTCCAAGTTGTATCTTTTTTCGTCATCATTTGTCCACTCAGTTCTTGGTTTTCAACCATGATGTCCGGGAGCAACATCCTCTTCTCCTTCCTTCACCGCAAATTTCTCTTCTTACAAATTGTGTTCACCTTTAAGATTTGCGGTGCCCATCTTCTATTACTATCCACATCTCATCATGTAATGTTTGATAGATGAGCCTCGTCACGAATTTTCCAATCATCAAATTCTTCAATTGTGAACATAGGGATGCGTGTCAAATTTGCTTCCATGATAATAACTTTTAATGATAAAAAGAGTTTTGAAAGTTTAAGTACTAAAGCGGACTTTGAAAAGTTTGGAGATATAGTTCAAGAACTAACCGGTGGAGGGTTCAATGAACCAACCGCTCTAATACCACTTGTAGGTCCCAAGGGGTGTAAGTGTAAGGTTTAGAAGGGGGGGTTGAATAAACCTTACCAAATTTTCGATTTAGTCCTTTTAAATATACAGAGTTGATACTACACAACTATGTCCTTGATGGACAAATCAATTTAGCCACTCAAGAGAGTTAATCTCTCAACCAGACTCAATCGAGCCGTTGATGGAATAACTCACCGTTGGTTCTAAATTAACTCAACCGTGGTTTTGTTTTTCATTGGAAGACTTAACACCCTTAAGTTTGATTAAGCAAGAGTTTAGTGCTTGGTTTAGTACTTATAAATTATCAAGTGGATAGCAAATTTATCAATGATATAAGCGATTAAAAATGCGGGAATTAAAGTCTTTGAAATGTAAATGACACAATGAAATTTTTATAGAGGTTCAAGATGGGGTAATTCTTCTACTCCTCTCTTCTCCAACTCCCGGAGGAATCCACTAGGTAATGATCGGTGATACAAAGTGGTAACAGCTTCAGATACAAGTCTTGATCACACACCGGCTTGATCCTTTGGGACTCGGTCACGAGACGCCTTGATCACTCAAATTGGTTTCTCGTGACGACTCGACTTCTTCACACGGCAATGCCTTGCTACTACAAACTCACTTGCTCAAGCTCTTTGGATTTGATCACGAAGCCCTCCAAAAGCTTAAGACTTGGTTCGACCTTGAACCTTCCTACAATCCTTCGTGGAATGTAGACCCCTTGTTTTCGATATTTTCCTCTTCAACCGATTGAAGTTATCTTTCCTTCACAGGTGAGTGTTGGATTGATGTTCTTCGTAGTGTAGGCTTGAGGATTGAGAATGTTTTAGATTTTCTAATAATTGCTTGAACGCCGTTTTTTTGTTCGAGGTTTGTAACTTGTGTCACTCTCATATATCTTGTGTCTCACTTCTTCTCAAACAAACTCCTCAGCCTTTTATATTGATCTTTCAAAAATTTGCCCGTTGAAGAGATAGGCTTATTTTTGAAAGTCACTTGCAATCGTTAGCTTGTCTTGTTGCGATCCTTGGAATTGCCATTTCCTCGTATGAATTGTTCTTTCACTTTTTCGTAGTTCTAACACGGTGTAGTGCTTCCCATTGGTTCATTCCTTTTGCACGCTTCGGACCGAGCACTCCGAGAAAGGTGGTATGGAGATATTACTTGTTTAAGTAATTCTCTTGATTTGGCAACGGATCTTTTCGCTTATCTCGACTTGATCGCATTTCTTTGCTTTCCCCAGGTGACTTAGAGTCGTCCTTCCAATCATCGGGTGACTCTTCTCCTCGTCACTTCAATTTGAGACTTGGCTTTTCTCGAGTTGACTTGATTGATACGCCACTTAGTGCATCTCACCGCTTCTTCATAGAGTTGCCATCTACTCTTCTTTGCCATACTCAAATTGTCTCGCAATGAGTCTTCCTTCTAGTCTTGATTGTCTCTTCTTGCATGTTAGGTCGTAGCTGACTTAACTCAGCTTGGCCAGCTCTAATTTTTACAATGCATTTTACAACAAAAATTGGGGTGCCAACTTCCTATTCTAAGTTTTACATGGCATTCATCAAAATCTAAACAATAAATTTCCTAACACTAACCTCATGGGTAGTTTTTGTAATGTGAATAAAGAAAATACTCAGATTAAGGGACACAAAAATAGAGTATATAGAAATCTAAGTGAAAATCTATCTGTAGACTAAAGTTTAAATCAGGGTCATCTTCAGTTTCTTTTACTCCACATCAGCTGCTTTGAGTAAACGTAATAATCTCATGAAAAGTAACAATATACAGCTGCTTTGATTCCCAAATTTTTTTTGCTACCTCGTGAAAAGTAACAAAAAACACTTTCCTTCCATCAGCATGCTTTGAATCAACAAGGTAAGGAATATATTCCTTTCAGCTCATCAAGTACAAAATAAGCACAAAATCCTGCAAATTTTCTGTCAAACAATCACATGAGCTCAATCAAGCAAGGAACCCACTGTTCCTCTGTTTTGGCTACCAAACAATGCACAATAAGCTCAATACAAAAAACTAGAGACATGCTCAATACAATACTTTCATCCAACACTTTAGAAACAAAATAACAAAACAACACTACAAGAATGAAATTTACAAGTTGAAAACAATACTTTCATCCAATAGATAAACATCATAAGCATTTTTGAATACATTCAATACATAGATACAGGGGCAATTAGATACTAAAAACTAGAAACATTGAATACATAGACTATTGTTTAATACATAGATAATCCCCTACCAATACCAGATTGAATGAACCACTTACATACTAAAAACTAGAACTATTGTCCAATATATAAATACATCCCAATGACATTTTCAACTATTGACAGAAGGTTCACTACCAGAACCACTATCATCTCTAGCAGAACCACAGTCATATCTAACAACTTCATCACCCGCTTGATCATTCCCACTTGACTCATCATCCTCGCTGACCATCAAATGGGTTGAATTGATGACATCCAAAAATATCGGTGATGTCAATCGGGGGAGGATTCCCAGTTTTGAATAAGTTGTAAGCAATCTCGTAGTATTGAAACCCCATAGTCCTAAAATGTCGTTGATTGGTATTTTCCTGCAAATAATATGACACCATGTTAAGTAAAACAACAGGCTGAAAAAATAATAGAACTAGACTTTTTAGTGTCATTACCTTGCCAATACGTTCCCAGTATTTGTCGTCCACAGTTACGACGTTTCGTTCAACATCAAAAGTAGCACCAGTAGTTTCAATGTACTCAACAAAAGACTCAAATTTCTTCCGGAATAATAGAATTTGACTCTGTAGTTTACTAAGCCTGAACTCCTTCCTAAATTGTCTTCCAAGTTCTTGCGCAACACAACATAGGTACATATACCACTCAAGTTTATCATCCATTCGGAGATAACGATTACATCTTTTCAATATTTTGTATAGATAATCTTCTTCTTCAGGTTTCCAATTACTTGACTGAGGCATAACTATTAACATAGACATTTTCCATACAATATACTATTAACGATCTGAACATTTCAACAATTATATACTCAAAACATTCATGAAGTTCAACAATTATGTACTCTTAAAACCATAAAAATTAAGTGCAACAACAAGAAAATACTAAAAATATTCACTGCATTCAGGCCACAACTTATCAAAAGTTTCATACCAAAAATCAGTCCGAAATCTAAATAAGGTCTCATTACAATAGTGAAGCTAAAAGTTTAATTCAAAAGGTCTGACATAACATCAAGCTAAAAGTTTAGCCATAAAAAGAAAGTGCAACAACCATTTTAATTTTTAATGAAAATAGCAAGAAATATGACAACAACCATCACAACTCAAGAGATGATCACAACAATGTGATATTTTTATTCACTTCGGTTCTTCGATGATTTATGGTGTCTCGTTGGGTATTTATGGTGTCTCATTGGGTATTAATTGTCCTTAACAATCCTGGTATGATTTGAATTGACCATCTGCACATCGTAGGATCATACCACTCAAAGAATCCACATCTACGGTCCTGCATTTGTTTAATTATTTTCAAATTATTCTATTACATAAAACATTATATATCGTCATTGAATTTTTATAACTAATCTTGAATGATATATAAGATTTTATCAGAAATTACACGTACAGGACAACTATGAAATCTACGGCCAGGATTTTTGTCTGTCCATGATGTTTGTAATGGCACTTCAATGCCACAATCACAAAACTTGGCATCTGAGGGAGATTGTCCATATGGACGGCTAGTGGAGTTTGAGTGACTTGGTGACACTACATAATAAACACAAGAGTCCTGACAATGCTTATTTTGGTAATATATGTTCACAAAATTTTAGAAGGATACAGTTCAACAACTCCTTATAATTAAAAAAACTGTTTTGTTGTTGAAAACATGAAAAACTCAGAACAATATAGCTATGAACAATGAGTGTATTCGAACTACAACACCTCAGCCAACTGTCCTAAATAGCTATGAACAACTCAGAAAAATAAATATTTGCTAGCTTAAAATTATGTATACTTACTTGCAGCAGGTGTATTCGAACTTTCAATGGGCCAATTGTTTATTTTCTGAAAACTTCACCTCAACAAAAGAAAATTTAGTCTATGTATTACTAATATCACAATAATTGAAATAACGACAGATGTAGAGTAAATGACTAACACAATTTCACAGGAGATTTAGGGTTCGATTCTAAAATACTTAATTTAGGGTTCGGTTCAAATAAACGATTCAGGGATAGATTCAAACAAACAATTCAGATAAATAAGTACGATTTAGACTTTAGAAGACATACCTTCAATCGATTTATGGTGCGCGATTTTTTGTTTGATGTGTTTTCAGCGGCCGAGAAGATGAAACCGAGAGGATGGAGTGTCTCTTTTCCTTGAAGCGTAACTCTGTTTCAGTGCAAAGAATTTGGTCATTGAAATAAAGGTCAAAAAAGGAAGATAAATGATAAAGTAAGGGCAAATGTGTAAAATGAATTATATGGATAGTATAAATCACTCCCAACCAAACATCTTATTATTTAAACCAACCTAATCCTAGAATCCAATCCATCAAACAAACAACTTATTAGCCCTTAAAATATCCATTGGATAAAGGCCAAAAAGTAGAGTGGGAATTAATTAAGCACATTACCATCATGCAACCAAACGAGCCCTAAGTGTTACAGGACTACTGCATGGACCACAATATAGAACACGACAAATAATTAGAAGGTCGAGTCTATCTTGACAAAAACTCATGACGCTTAAGTGAGTTTCAGAAAGAAACAAAATAGAAAAATAGAAAATTCGAAGAATATGAAAATGGTTGCGTACGTTAAAATGGATTACCTATTAGGGTATTTAAATTTTTGTCGAGAGCTTTTTTTTCCTAGTATATGTGACGCATGAACCACACGATCCTTCTAGATTAATAAATTTGGACTATTTAAAAAGTCCTCTTTAGTTGAACCTTTTTACCTCAATACTATTTTTTTTTAATCAAAATGAATATTAGTCATTCATCAAAAGAAACTTACAATTGATTACAACAACAACAAACTACAAGATCATAAAACTATAAAAATCTAAAATAATTTTTTTATATCTAAATAGATCCAATAAATCCATAGAATCTGAACATCATAATGAAGGCACTAACACTACAAGAAAACAAAAAAAATCCAACGGGAAAAATCTATCGGAATTTGGCCAATTACTATTGGAATTATCGATTCCAATGGAAAATCCAATAGAAAATGCATCGTTGATGAAATGGGCATTGGAATGGCGAAATTCCAATGGAAAAATATTCCAACGGTACTGCAACATTATTTATCCATTGGAATATACAACTGTTGGAAAAAACTCCAATATTTTTCCAACACTAATTCCAACAGAGTTATACCATTGGAATTTAGTCCAACGTATATCCATTGGAATATATATATATAATCGTTGGAAAAAAACTCCAACGATTATTCCAATGGATTTATACCATTGGAATTTAGTCCAATGGTAATTCAAATGGTATATATCTATTGGAATATTCAATCATTTTACCTCATTATCTAATATCTTTAACTTCCCAATAGGTCACCATCATCAATTTGTCCCAAGTCCAACACATTTAACCATGTAGTTTCAATATGATTGATCTCCAGAAGAGAAGACATATCGATATGTATAATACTATCAAATATTTTAACCGCTATTAAAATTTTCCAATGGAATTTTAAAAACTCCAACGTAAATTCCAACGATTAATTCCAATAATTTGTTTACCGTTGGAATTTTGTTGGAATTTTCCAATTGTATGTTTTGGCGATGAAATTTATGTTGGAATTTTTAAAATTCCAATAGTATTTCCAATGGTTTATTCCAACAGTTTATAACAAAGATTTTATTTATCATTGGAATTTTCCAATGGTATAATGTAGCATTAGAATTTTCGTTGAAATTTGAAATATTCCAACAATTTTCTATTTCGTTGGAATTGTTTTGTTGGAATTTGATTGTTTTCTTGTAGTGTAAACAAATACGTACCAAATAAATTAATCTTAGTTCTATCACGTATCATTGGGATAATTTTGGCTCATCTAAATTTTTTGAACAAAACCTCATATATGAGATAAACTTGTTAAAAGAAAAAAAAACAACCTATTAGTAACAAAAAATAGCTATTTGTCGTTGACAAATAAAAGTCCTCTATCGTAGACAAATTTATTTACTCAAAGAGTATTGAAAATTATTTCATTCATCCTCTTGATGATGGAAAATAAAAGAGGCAGAAGATATTGGGCTTGTATGGATGTATTTCCAAGTCCAATTTCTAGTTTCTAGTGTTAGAAAATGAATTTTTAAACACTATTGATTTCGTGTGAGAATTGGGAATATGTTTGGTTTGTTGTCTGAATTTCTGTTTGAAAATGAGAATATGTTTAGTTATAGTTTTTCAAATGTATTTTTGACATAGGTTTGCGTGATTGTAGTGTATTTTCACCTAGGTTTGCGTAATTGGAATGAAAAATTATTTGGTTGTGTTTTCAAAAGAATATTTTCCATAAAAATGTGAAAACTGGAAATGACTTCATTTCTACTGAAAACTTTTGAAACAAACATAAACCCATTTTGCGGAATAGTTGGAAACTGGAAAATTGGTGTTGGAAACACAACCATACAAGGCCATTGGATGAGAAAAGTTTTTGTGCCATGTCTAGAAAAAGATTTCAAATCCATAACGCCCCATTTAATTAAAGTTTCCCACTAAATTTCACGAAGGTTTATTAATTTATTTTATTAAAGATGTAATGGAAAATAGTACATCAATTAGATACAAAAATTCACTATTTCCACAGTGTTGGTAATTATGGCCCATTTGTGTGTGGCCTAATTCCAATGATTAAAGGCCCAAAATTGCAGCCCAGAAAAAGCTTCCTACCCAAGCCCATTACCCATGATACCCGGATATCTCTTATCGGGTTGCAGTACCCATTTCTTATGTCCGCGGATCCTTTGGGTATGATCTTGGCCATCCATTGTGCTGGTATGATCTAAGCCCTTCATTGCTGCTTTATAACCCTTATCCCCGAAACCCTAATTTCATAATCTCAGCGATTTTTTCTCTCTCATCTCTCTCGAACTCTCTGTGTTCTTTCTCTCTCTTGTTCTTCAACCTCGATCTCTAGATCTCCAACTTCTGGTTGTGTTTCTGAGTGAATCGAGTGTGGTTTACACAAATCTGAGTGTTATTGTGTTAGTCCACCACTCCTCGGTGTACTTAACTGCTCTTTGTGAGGTTAGGGTTTCTGGGGTTTGAGGGTTGGTTCGATCTAGGGTTTCTCGGTTGTTCTTGTGGTGTGAGAGGTATTTTCTGTGGCATGGCTTTTGTGGCTTCCTCGTGGTACTCTGGGCTGATTCTTTGTGACATTGTTGCTAGGGTTTACCAGTCCCTGAGCCAAATCTTTCAATATTCGGATCTTAGAGTTTTATCCCTCATATTCTGTATTAAGTTTTCTTCCTTGTAATATTTCGATTCAGTTGTAATATTTACTTTGCTGTAATTTGAGTCTAGAGTAAAATTTGTATAATAGGCTTTGTGTCTGCAATTTTTGTATTCGATACTACGTGTATCGATCTATTAGAGGCAGATAGATACCCAAAAAGTATCGAGCACCTATCTGCCTCTTGTGGGTTGGTGCTTACGTTCGTCTTTGAATCTTGGTGATTCTTGGCTTCCGGTGATCTCGATGGTCGGTTCGATACCCAGGACTTGCTCCAGGTAGTAAGGATTATTCTCTTGTCTCTCTTCTTACTTTAATACGTCAAGTAGTAGTTTTAGGGAAACCCTAAGCTTCAAACCTCTTGACCTGTGCCCACGAGCACGTGGAATCTGAGTGCGAGGGGATCCACCCTAGGCCTTTTTACTGCTTTCTATTGGACTCTGTGTGGTCCTTTTATTGCTTTCTATTGGACTATGTGTGGTCCTTTTATTGCTTTCTGTTGGACTCTGTGTGGTCCTTATATTGCTTGTTGTTCATTTTATTGTTGCATTCTTGGACTCTGTGTGGTCCACCTACATTGCTTCTGATGTTCTGTTCCCTGTGATCTTAGTGTACTTCTTGTGTACTCTGTGAATTACCTGTGTCTTATCTGTGTGATGTACTCTTGCTTATATCTGTGATAATGACTGGTGTTTCTGGTTATCACATGGAACTCTTCAATGGAAAAACTGATTTTTCTATTTGGCAACAGAAAATGAAGGGCATTTTGATTCAACAAAAATGTTTTAAAGCTGTTGAACAAAAGTATACTGATAAAGATACTGCTGAGATTAAAGCTGAGCTTGATGAGTTTGCTTATTTATCCATTATCCTTAACCTTTCTGATTCTGTTTTAAGAAAAGTTGGCAAATTGTCAAGTGCCAAGGATTTGTGGAATAAATTGGAAGAACTTTTCACTGAAACTTCATTACCTTCCTAATTGTTCTTACTTGAAAAGTTTTTTAGATTTAAACTTGACTTGACAAAGGATATGGATGAAAACCTTGATGTTTTTACAAAATTGATACAAGATATCAAGTTGACTGGTGATAAAAACATTGATGATTATACTCCTATTGTTTTGCTGAATGCTATTCCTGATACCTATGCTGATGTGAAATCTGCCATTAAGTATGGTAGAGATTCTATTACCCTTGATACTGTGATTAATGGCCTTAAGAGTAAGGAATTAGATCTGAAAATATCCAAGGGAAATGAACAAGGGTCAGGGAAAGTGATGCATGTTAGGGGTAGAAGTCAAAACAGGAAGAATGGGAATAACTATAACAATAAGTCAGGTAGAAAGAGAAGCAAAAGCAGAGGTAGGTCTAATTCCAGACCTAGGAATAACAGGAAATGTTATAATTGTGGTGAGCATGATCATTACATCAAAGAGTGTTCTAAACCCAGGAATAACCAGAACAATAATCAAAACATTAACCAGAACAACAAAAACCAAGTCAATGACTCTGTGAACTTGACTACTTCTAATGATCATATGGGTGATGTGTTTATGGTGCATGAGCTGCCTGATTCTGTGAATTTTGTGCCTTCAAATGCTTTCAGTGATTATGAATGGCTAATTGACTAGCATGCACATTCCATATGACACCTTTTAAACATCTGTTTAATACTTATGCTTCAGTGCAAAATGGATCTGTTTCCATGGCTAATGATAAAAAGTGTCAAGTAATTGGTGTTGGTACTGTGTGTTTAAAACTTGAGAATGGTTGTGTTTTGACTCTCAATGATGTAAGGCATGTCCCTGACTAATCCAATAATTTGATATCATGTGCTATGCTTGAACATGATGGCTATGAGAGAAGATGGGGGAAGGGTATTATGAAACTCATGAGGGGTTCTATGATAATTGCTAAAGCTGAAAAGAACAAAAATCTTTATGTTTTACATGCTAAACATGATTCTTATGTGCCAAATTCTGTGAATGCTGTTGCTAATCCTGTGTCAAACGACTTGACTGATTTGTGGCATAAAAGACTTGGTCACATTAGCTCTAAAGGTCTTGACATTCTTCAGAATAAGGGCTGTTTTGGTAAAAAAAAACTAGATGCTCTGTCTTTCTGTGAATCATGTGTATATGCTAAACATCAAAGAGTTAAGTTCCCTCCCCTACTAACCTAAAACGGTCAGCTAGTACTGAATTGCTTGAATACTTGCATGTTGATGTTTGGGGTCCTTCTTCTGTGCCTACTCATGGAGGAAATAGATATTTCATGTCCATAATTGATGACTATTACAGGAAAGTATGGGTGTTTTTAATGAAGAATAAATTTGATGTTTTTGATAAGTTTAAAACTTGGAAAACTCTTATTGAAAACCAAACTGGCAAAAGGATTAAAGTTTTGAGAACTGATAATGGCCTGGAATTTTGCAATCAATTAATGGATAACCTATGTGATGAATATGGTATAAAAAGGCACAAGTCGTCGATTATTCACCTCAAAGAAAATGGTGTTCTTTGAGAGTATGAATAGAACACTTTTAGAAAGAGTGAGGAGCATGCTTGCTACCTCAGGGCTTTCTAAAAGGTTTTGGGGAGAAGCTGTTGTTACATCTACCTATTTGATAAATAGGTCCCCCTTAGTCCCCTTGGAAGGGAAATACCCTGAAGAGGTGTGGAATGGGAAAGCTGTGGATTTTTCTAATTTGAAAATCTCTGGATGCACTGCATTTGTACATCAAAAGATTGACAAATTAGAACCAAGGTCTATAAAATGTGTTTATCTTGGCTACCCTAAAGGGGTTAAAGGCTACAGACTTTGGAACAAAGGAGAACCTGGTTTTAAAACTATAATTAGTATGGATGTGTTATTCAATGAACGTGAATTCCCTTGCTTTGTGCATCCTTCTCCTCAAATCTGTTTAAAAATGATACCACTCCAAATGAGGTGGAGCTTTCTAATGTGTCTCCTAATATTGTTGTTCTGCGATTCTCATATCAATGATGCTTTGCACACAATGTGAATGATAATGATGTGCATATTGAAGATGATACTCGGATGACAATGTGCATGATATGTATAATGATTTTCCTGATGTTAACATTGAGAATGAACCTGTTGCTGATAATCATGATGAATTAAATGATTATGTGTTAACTAGGGATAGAACTAGGAGGCAAGTTAGAGTCCCAAATAAATTTGCTGATTTTCACATGACATCTTATGTGTTCTCTGTGTTTGAATCTATTGATGGTTCTGAGCCTAAAACCTTCTCTGAAGCTATGAATTCTGCTGAATCTACTAAGTGGCTAAGTGCTATGCATGATGAAATGACTTCTCTGCATGTTAATAACACATGGATTCTTGTTCCTAAACCTCCTAACTGCTCTGTGGTTGATTGTAAATGGTTATATAAGGTTAAACAAGAATCTGAGGGTGTTAGATTTAAAGCTAGATTAGTTGCTAAAGGTTTTACTCAGAAGGAAGGGATTGATTACACAGAAATCTTTGCACATGTTGTTAAATTTGTTACTGTGAGAATTATGCTTGCTCTTGTTGCTCGATTTGACTTGGGATTGAAACAGTTGGATGTTAAAACTGCTTTCCTTCATGTTGACTTGGAAGTAATTTTTTTTATGAAACAACTTGAGGGTTTTGAGGACAAATCCAAGCCCAATTATGTCTGTTTGCTCCAAAAATCTTTGTATGGTCTTAAACAAGTCTCTCAAGACAAAGTGGAATAAAAATTTGATTTAGAGTTTTGTAGAAGCGATTTGATCATTGCCTTTACTTTAAACTTGATGCTAAGACTCCAGTGTTCTTGTTGCTGTATGTTGATGATATGTTACTTGCTGGACCTTGCATCAAATCTATTGATCATGTTAGAAATTGTCTAAGTGCTAAATTTGACATGAAATACTTAGGTGATGCTAAAAAGATTTTGGGTATGAACATTGACAGGGACAGATCTAAATCTGTCATTTACTTGCATCAGTCCTCTTATATAGAAAAGATTTTGTTTGATAAATGGTTTTATCATGATTTTGATGATTTTGTTTTTATACAAAAACAATGTTTTTAAAGGTTGTCCAAATACTCCTAAATGATTTAAAATGGTTTTAATATTTTTTGGAGTATTTCCTCAAGTTTATTTTTGACATAAAATTGGACAACACATTTAATGATTTGAATGATTTTGTTTTTATACCAAAACAATGTTTTTAAAGGTTGTCCAAATACTCCTAAATGATTTAAAATAGTTTTAATATTTTCCGGAGTATTTCCTCAAGTTTTACTTTAGATAAAATTGGACAACACTTCTAATGATTTTTTGTTTATATGTTTTTACTTCAAAACAAGGTTTCTAAATGTTGTCTAAATACTCCCGATTGGTTTAAAATGTTTTTACGAATTTTTCGGAGTATTTCTTGAGGTTTATTTTTGTCAAAAATCGGACAACATTGCATTTAGGAGGTCGATCGGTCGACCAAAGAGGCGACCGGTACCTGGGAGCAAAAACATCGAAACAGAAACTTTGATCTTTCATTTTTTGGTCAGTGCAACCGGTTGCACATAGGTTCGACCGGTTGAGGTGCACTTCGACCGGTCGCCCTGTGTAAATTTGCTGCTCTATGTTTCAAACTTCTATTTCTGTGAGACCGGTCGCCCTATGGTTTGACAGCAAAATTCTAACCGTTGTGCAGCAGACAGCTTTTCCCTAAATTGTGGGATTGATTTCTTACAACTATAATCTTGATTTTAATTGCAATATTTTTGTAGATATCAGATTCCAAGAGGAGCCTATCAAGTATCAATCATCTCCTATAAATAGAGGAAGATTTGAAGCACAACAACAAGAGAGAAAACTACAACACAACAAGATACACTCAAGAATACACTTGTTCTTACATTGTCTTATTTCTTGTTGTAATTTGCCTAGCTATTCACTTTCACATTCTTGAGGTCTAGGCTATTCTTGATTACACTTGCACTCTATTGTATTATCAATTATCGAGTTGTAATCTTGAATTTGTGGTCGTCATTCAAACACAAGATATCCTTGTGAGTGTTCTTGTGGTAAGAACACACTTGGGTGAACTAGGTGTTAGGTGTAAGAAGATTGTGGTAATCTTCTTGTTGAGGTGTTGAAGAGTGTGGTGCTCTTCAAGGGTGAAGATTGTGGTAATCTTCACAAGGTGCCGTTGGAGATTGTGGTAATCTTCAAGTGAGATTGTGGTAATCTCAAAGGTGGTGTTGAAGAAGAGTGTGGTGCTCTTCAAGGTGTTGTTGTAAGTTGGTGTTGTAATAATTTTTGGTAAATTAATAAAATCTTTTTTCTTTTTGAAATCCATCCTGGATATACTGGGGTGGTAGAGGATTAGGCCCTAGGTGGGTTGAATCTCTATAAATCGACGTGTGTTGTTTACATTCCGCACCTTTATTATTGTCTTTGAGCATTTGATTCGAAAAAGAGGGTAAATTCGAAAAGATGGAGATAATCTATTCACCCCCCTCTAGATTATCGTGAGCGCTGACTTACAAGTGGTATCAGAGCCAAACTCTTTGGCAAGCTCGTTTCACATCGCGAGTGAAGATCAACGATCGTCGGCTACGAACGAAGCTCATCTTACCGGCACCTCCACCACCAAGCCACCACTTTTTGATTCCAAAAACTACACATTTGGAAAGAAAGAATGGAATGCTATTTACAAGGTTGCGGGTTCGATATTTGGAACATCGTCATAAATGGAGAATCCATTCCAATGATAGACACACCACACACCTCCAAAGGCCTCAAAGAGCTAAATGATGAAGAGAAGAAAATCATCTCCCTAAACGGTAAAGCTCTCAATATTTTGTATTGTTCACTTACTACTTTGGAATTTGATCATGTTGTAGGTATTCGATCGGCACATGAAGTATGGCAAAAATTAGAAGCCATCTATGAAGTATATGCAAATGAAAGGAGCAACTCAAAATCATCTACTTCACAAATGGATACAACATCAAATCCAACAACATGGGATGAGCCTTCTACAACCTCTCATGATGAAGAAGTTGAACAATGCCTCATGGGCATCGAAGAAGAAAACGAGGTATGTCTTAAACCCTCTACTTCCTATGATATTGTTATACAAAATGATTATAGTGATTTGCAAAATGATTTTGATGAACTACAAAATGAATTCCAAGGCTTACTTGTTAAATACAAAAATTTGAAAAAGGAATTCATTGTTTTGAAAAATGATAAGGATAGTTTATTTACTTCCTATGAATCACTATCATGTGTTCACACCACCACACTTGATAAGGTTAGAAACCTTGAGAAAGAAAATAGTACTCTTGTTGAGAATTTGAATTGCATGAAAAATGATTTATTAAAATGCAACTTGAGTACCAATAAAAAGACCAATATTGTTGATGTTCATAAATGTGATAAAGGACTTGATCATAAGCCTAATGTTGTTAATCATATGAGAAAGAATCAAGTCCCTATATATTTTGGTCATTATGCTCCTAAAATTGTTACTTGTTTCTATTGCGGTAAAAAGGGTCATACGGCTAATTCTTGTCGGCTAGAAATAGCTCCAATTATTCTTGGAGACCTAAAAGTCTCAAAGCTAATCCTAAAGGACCCAAACACTTGAGGGTACCACAAAATAATGTTGTATTAGGTACCCGTGAAAATAATGATCGGGAAAAGTTATACCGCTAGAAGACATCAAATGACCGCGTCATTTGATCAAAGAAAGAGAAAACATTTTCAACAAAGCCAATTTCCAAGAAGAGGATATAATCAAAAATGGGGAGAACACAATCCTTGGAAATGGCAAAGACATCATCAAGATGACTTTCAAAGAAGAAGAGACTATCAACAATGGGAAGGTAACAAATCTTGGAAATAGAGCAATCAAAGAAGCCATCATCAACAAAGTGACTTCTCAAGGGGAAGATATCATCAACAATGGGAACGGCACAACCCATGGAAATGGCGTAATTGGTAACCTGTATCTCCCTATTTAAATATGTATTTTATTTTGTTATTATGCATGCTTTTATTTGTGTCTTAATTGCAAAATGAGTTTTCAAGTATTTATGTTTTAATTAAGGTCTTCAATATATATTTATGCTTTTAAATTTTTTTTTGAAAAAGAAGACCTTATATGATGTTTTTAAAACTCTTGTGCATTTTTGTAGACTAAAATGTGTTATCATCTCTTGTGGATTTTTATGGCATAAGCTTACTTGTGATATCTCTTAGCCTACTCTTTTATCATTATGATTTGTGCTAGATTTGTTTTAAGAATTGTGTAGGATTTACATATTTTTACAAATGACCATTTGCGTCATTATTTGTCAAGAAAGGCATAAATTATCGAAGTACGTTTACTTGTGTTATTCTTACTCTTATAGACTCGATATATGTATTGCCATATGTCTATGTGCTTGTTTTTCATAGTATTTCATACAAGTGCCATTAAGAGGATTTTTAGATTTTTTTTAAAAGGCACTATTCGATATTTGATTGCACATATTTGCTTTGTCAACTCTTGTTCAAATACTTCTTTTAAATGAGGTCTCAACTATATGCTATCGTATTTTCAAATTTCAAAAGAGACCTTTTGTAGCTTTCTTAAGCTTATTTGAACTTACATGATTTATTAAGTTCTTGATGCATAATATGTGTTTCTTGCTTCATGGTCTATGTATATAGTGTCTATTTCTACTATGCTCTTATGCAAGATATTGTGTGATTGATAATTGAGGCATGTTTTTACACTTTGGCTTTTTTTTCTTGCTTATATAAGCGATGCCGTTAATGAGTTTGTTAAAATGTGTAGATGAGAAATGAAGTACTCCAAATATTAGTTACCTCAAAATATTTGGATGTAAATGTTCTATTGTGAACACCTTAGACCAATTGGATGCCCTATGATGATAGTAATGAAGTAGACAAAAAGGGTATTCCTAACAAACTCGATGACCAAGGCAACATTGGTCGAACTAAGCGAGGTTAGTAGCTCGAAGGTATTTTCAAGAAGAAGGTAATTGATTTTGATGTAACATTTGCACTCATAGCACATTTAGTAGCTATTTGCATTTTACTTGCCCATTCTTGTTTTAAGAAAATTTCAAGCTTTACCAAATGGATGTTTAATCCTATTTTCTAAATGGCTTTATTCTAGTAAGAGTCTATGTAAAACAACCTCCGGGGTTTAAATTTTTTCTAGGCCAAATGATCTTTATAAAAGGCCTTGTATGGTCTCAAACAAGTACCCCATGTATGGTATGATAGACTTAGCTATTTTTGCTAAATAATTTTACAAAAGGTAAAGTTGATACTACTCTCTTTGTTTTTGAAAAAGGGCAAGATTGTTTGCTTGTGCATATTTATGAGAATATTTTTGGTGCTACTAATGAATATTTTGTGTAAGAGATTTTTCTGAGTTGATGTAGGTGAACTTGAGATGAGCATGATGGAGGAGCTCAAATTTCTTCAGTGGACTTCAAGTTAATCAATGCCAAGAAGAGATTAACAAAGGTTGAGAAAGACATATCGATTGACAAACAAATTCGAGGTATGTTTTCTTGTATTATTCCAATAGACTCGACATTCTATATGCCTTATGTCTATTTGCTCGACTTCAAAAACTATCCCTACAAATCTCTATAAAGTGCCGTTAAAAGAAATTTTCAAATATTTGAAGGGCACTTCTTCTTATGACTTGTATATCCAAAGTATTAAAACGTTCTTATTTTTCCGGGATAACAAGTTCGGTGTTTACAATTTATCAAAATATGGTTCGTCATAATCGAACTAAACATATTGAGATTCGAAATGTTTTCTAGGGGATTGCGTTTCTAAAACGAAAAATTGAAGATGTGTTTAATTCCGTCTCAAGGATAACTTGCGGATTTTTTTTAATCATTAACCGCCGAGTATTTTACCTCATTTCGAGCTTGATTATGACATAATGTATATTGAATGAGGTCTACGTTTGCATTTTGCACGTTTTTAAAACTTAGGGGCGAAAAATCGGATTTTTGGATCAAACCTCGGAATTTTGCAAAACAGAAAGAAGCAGTGGGCTGAATGGGCTGAGGTCGACCGGTCTCCCTAGCCTCCGACCGGTCGCCCCAGCCTCCAACCGGTCGCCCCTGCTGAGTTTTCAGATATATTGCTTTCTGTTTCCAGAATTTGGCATTTTGACTTTTTTTTTCTCTATTTCGTCCCCTTTGTCATTTGCACACACATTTCACTTCAAATGTGTTTTGTTGCATGAATTACATAGTTTGGGGATTATCTAGCTCGATTATCATCATCAATGCTCATCTTTACCGATTGAATGGTAAGAATTTCACTCTCTTTAGCTCAATTGGGTTGAACCCTTGAGTTTGTGGCTTATATGTATCTTTCTTGATACAATTCATATATTTTTGTAATGAGCTTATTGATTGTTGATGATTGATATTTGTTAAATTGTATTTGGTGATGAAAAACTTGGCTTGATTTCATTTACAAGGGCTATATATATCTTTTTCAATTTTTGACGCCCGCCAAGTGTTTGATAAAACGTTTCAATGAAAAATTCATCACCTACATGATTCTCTCGATTTCAAAAGTCTTTTATATTTTTAGAGATCATGTTTTGCTTATCAAATGATTTTTCATAAGCTTCTACAAGTCGTAATTTTCGACTTTTCCCTCCTATTTGGTTTATAAGCTTCAATGTCCAAATATGTCGATACATCGGTTTAGTTGCACACTTCGATATGAATATATGATGTATTTATCGTGCTAACATTCTTTTTGATGATTCCAAAGGGGGAGAAACAGGTTATAAGCTCTTTAGCTCAAAGAAGCTAAGATAAGCTTAACAAATAGAAGCTATAAGCTATGGCTTCCTAAAGCCATAAGTTTGTGTATGATTCTTAGTCCATTGGTTGTAGTATGGACGTATATATGTTTCTAATGATGTCTCTTTGACAGGGGGAGCTTTTAAGTTATTTATACTTAAGCTCAATATCGAATAGCTAAGATTTTAGCTTATGTTTAAGTTGCTTCTATATTACTCTTGTTGTGCATGTTGATAGGGGGGGCATTTGCTATATGTGTTTGAATATCTCTACTCCCATCCTTATGTTTATATTGCGTGAAATATTGTCGCTCACAACGGATAGCTCTTTATGACCGGTAAAATTGTTTTGTTTTCAAAATCGACCTTGGTAAAATTGCTTTGGTTTGTAATCATCAAAAAGGGGGAGATTGTTTGATAAATGGTTTTATCATGATTTTGATGATTTTGTTTTTATACCAAAACAATGTTTTTAAAGGTTGTCCAAATACTCCTAAATGATTTAAAATGGTTTTAATATTTTTTGGAGTATTTCCTCAAGTTTATTTTCGACATAAAATTGGACAACACATTTAATGATTTGAATGATTTTGTTTTTATACCAAAATAATGTTTTTAAAGGTTGTCCAAATACTCCTAAATGATTTAAAATGGTTTTAATATTTTCCTAGTATTTCCTCAAGTTTTACTTTAGATAAAATTGGACAACACTTCTAATGATTTTTTGTTTATATGTTTTTACTTCAAAACAAGATTTCTAAATGTTGTCTAAATACTCCCGATTGGTTTAAAATGTTTTTACGAATTTCTCGGAGTATTTCTTGAGGTTTATTTTCACAAAAATCGGACAACATTGCATTTAGAGGTCGACCGGTCGACCAAAGAGGCGACTGGTACCTGGGAGCAAAACATCGAAACAGAAACTTTGATCTTTCATTTTTTGGTTAGTGCAACCGGTTGCACATAGGCTCGATCGGTCGAGGTGCACTTCGACCGGTCGCCTGTGTAAATTTGCTGCTATATGTTTCAAACTTATTTCTCGTGGTACCGGGTCGCCTTTATGGTTTGACAAAGAAAAATTCTAACCGTTGTCAATACAACTTTTCCCTAAATTGTGGGATTGATTTCTAAGCTATAATCTTGATTTTAATTGCAATTTTTTTTTGTAGATATCAGATTCCAAGAGGAGCCTATCAAGTATCAATCATCTCCTATAAATAGAGGAAGATTTGAAGCACAACAACAAGAGAGAAAACTACAACACAACAAGATATACTCAAGAATACACTTGTTCTTACATTGTCTTATTTCTTGTTGTAATTTGCCTAGCTATTCACTTTCACAATCTTGAGGTCTAGGCTATTCTTGATTACACTTGCACTCTATTGTATTATCAATTATCGAGTTGTAATCTTGAATTTGTGGTCGCCATTCAAACACAAGATATCCTTGTGAGTGTTAACGTGGTAAGAACACATTTGGGTGAACTAGGTGTTAGGTGTAAGAAGATTGTGGTAATCTTCTTGTTGAGGTGTTGAAGAGTGTGGTTCTCTTCAAGGGTGAAGATTGTGGTAATCTTCACAAGGTGCCGTTGGAGATTGTGGTAATCTTCAAGTGAGATTGTGGTAATCTCAAAGGTGGTGTTGAAGAAGAGTGTGGTGCTCTTCAAGGTGTTGTTGTAAGTTGGTGTTGTAATAATTTTTGGTAAATTAATAAAATCTTTTTTCTTTTTGAAATCCATCCTGGATATACTGGTGTGGTAGAGGATTAGGCCCTAGGTGGGTTGAACCTCTATAAATCGACGTGTGTTGTTTACATTCCGCACCTTTATTATTATCTTTGAGCATTCGATTCGAAAAAGAGGGTAAATTCGAAAAGATGGAGATAATCTATTCACCCCCCTCTAGATTATCGTAGCCGCTTGGACTTACAAGTGGTATCAGAGCCAAACTCTTTGGCAAGCTCGTTTCACATCGCGAGTGAAGAGGAATGATCGTCGGCTATGAACGAAGCTCATCTTACCGGCACCTCCACCACCAAGCCACCACTTTTTGATTCCAAAAACTACACATTTTGGAAAGAAAGAATGGAATGCTATTTACAAGGTTGCGGGTTCGATATTTGGAACATCGTCATAAATGGAGAATCCATTCCAATGATAGACACACCACACACCTCCAAAGGCCTCAAAGAGCTAAATGATGAAGAGAAGAAACTCATCTCCCTAAACGGTAAAGCTCTCAATATTTGGTATTGTTCACTTACTACTTTGGAATTTGATCATGTTGTAGGTATTCGATCGGCACATGAAGTATGGCAAAAATTAGAAGCCATCTATGAAGTATATGCAAATGAAAGGAGCAACTCAAAAGCATCTACTTCACAAATGGATACAACATCAAATCCAACAACATGGGATGAGCTTTCTACAACCTCCAATGATGAAGAAGTTGAACAATGCCTCATGGGCATCGAAGAAGAAAACGAGGTATGTCTTAAACCCTCTACTTCCTATGATATTGTTATACAAAATGATTATAGTGATTTGCAAAATGATTTTGATGAACTACAAAATGAATTCCAAGGCTTACTTGTTAAATACAAAAATTTGAAAAAGGAATTCATTGCTTTGAAAAATGATAAGGATAGTTTATTTACTTCCTATGAATCACTATCATGTGTTCACACCACCACACTTGATAAGGTTAGAAACCTTGAGAAACAAAATAGTACTCTTGTTGAGAATTTGAATTGCATGAAAAATGATTTATTAAAATGCAACTTGAGTACCAATAAAAAGACCAATATTGTTGATGTTCATAAATGTGATAAAGGACTTGATCATAAGCCTAATGTTGTTAATCGTATGAGAAATAATCAAGTCCTATATATTTTGGTCATTATGCTCCTAAAATTGTTACTTGTTTCTATTGCGGTAAAAAGGGTCATACGGCTAATTCTTGTCGGGCTAGAAATAGCTCCAATTATTCTTGGAGACCTAAAAGTCTCAAAGCTAATCCTAAAGGATCCAAACACTTGAGGGTACCACAAAATAATGTTGTATTAGGTACCCGAAAATAATGATCGGAGAAAAGTTATACCGCTTTAAGAAGACATCAAATGACCGCGTCATTTGATCAAAGAAGGAGAAAACATTTTCAACAAAGCCAATTTCAAGAAGAGGATATAATCAAAAATGGGAGAACACAATCCTTGGAAATGGCAAAGACATCATCAAGATGACTTTCAAAGAAGAAGAGACTATCAACAATGGGAAGGTAACAAATCCTGGAAATGGAGCAATCAAAGAAGCCATCATCAACAAAGTGACTTCTCAAGGGGAAGATATCATCAACAATGGGAACGGCACAACCCATGGAAATGGCGTAATTGGTAACTCGTATCTCCCTATTTAAATATGCATTTTATTTTGTTATTATGCATGCTTTTATTTGTGTCTTAATTGCAAAATGAGTTTTCAAGTATTTATGTTTTAATTAAGGTCTTCAATATATATTTATGCTTTTAAATTTTTTTTTTGAAAAAGAAGACCTTATATGATGTTTTTAAAACTCTTGTGCATTTTTGTAGACTAAAATGTGTTATCATCTCTTGTGGATTTTTATGGCATAAGCTTACTTGTGATATCTAGCCTACTCTTTTATCATCCTGATTTGTGCTAGATTTGTTTTAAGAATTGTGTAGGATTTACATATTTTTACAAATGACCATCTGCGTCATTATTTGTCAAGAAAGGCATAAATTATCGAAGTACGTTTACTTATGTTATTCTTAATCTTATAGACTCGAAGTTCAAAACATGTTTAAAAATCCTAAATTTTGATACTGGTGATTAGTTACCCGGTTAGTTACCCTTTCTGTTGGGTTTAACAGTTATTGTGTGTTTCTGTTGAATCCAAAATTGTTGAATTGATATCTGCTCTGTGCTTATGTTAATTCAATGGGGGAACTTGACTTGATGTGTGCTTGTTGAGATCCTTTACTCGATTCTGATTAGCTTAAGTGCTCGCGTAAATTTAAGTCCTTTTTAGCTTAAGTCTTTGGGAAGGCACCGGCAATGATGATGATGACGGTAACTTTTATTGTCTAAGTGAATCACAATGTACCAAGGTGGAGATTGTTGGTAATTATGGCCCATTTGTGTGTGGCCCAATTCCAATGATTAAAGGCCCAAAATTGCAGCCCAGAAAAGCCTCCTACCCAAGCCCATTACCCATGTTAGCCGGATCTCTCTTATCGGGTTGCAGTACCCGTTTCTTATGTCCGCAGATCCTTTAGGTTTGATCTTGGCCATCCATTGTGCTAGTATGATCTGAGCCCTTCATTGCTGCTTTATAACTCTTATCCCCGAAATCCTAATTTCATAATCTCAGTGATTTTTTCTCTCTCATCTCTCTCGAACTCTCTGTGTTCTTTCTCTCTCTTGTTCTTCAACCTTGATCTCTAGATCTCCAACTTCTGGTTGTGTTTCTGAGTGAATCGAGTGTGGTTTACACAAATCTGAGTGTTATTGTGTTAGTCCACCACTCCTCGGTGTACTTAACTGCTCTTTGTGAGGTTAGGGTTTCTGGGGTTTGAGGGTTGGTTCGATCTAGGGTTTTCTGGGTTGTTCTTGGGGTTTGAGAGGTATTTTCTGTGGCGTGGCTTTTGATGGCTCAAAAGCTACTCTAGAAAACCGTAGGCAAGTGCACCTATTGTTTTATAGTATAGATTATTGAGTACCGAGTGTCATTCCCACGAGGATTGTAAGTACTAATAATTACCGTCTTTTTGTTATCTAATCTAGCAATTTTCAGAGTTTCGTTTGTTAAAATGGAAAATGAAAAATAGAGAATTTAAAATAATTGCAACTTACAATAAACCAAATAAAAGTAGACTGTAGAATGAGAAATCAAGAGATAGAAATGTGTTGAATGTAAATCCCTCTAGAATGTTTTTGTGATTCAACAAGATAAGAATACACCCATAAGCCCTTAAGCAAAAACCAACCTCTTTTAATAAAATCTCATGTTTTGTGGACCGTAGAAATTCCCGATTTAAGTTAAACCCTTTCTCAAGGCGAAAAACTCATAATCTCAAGTTGATTAACTGAAATCTCTTTCTAGTTAAAACCCCCAAAATTGCATTATAACGATTTATGAATTCCCATATTAGGTTTGACCCTAATCCAGAAGATTTATGTCGTCCTATATCTAGGATTGCATGCAACTCTTTTCACTTATATAGGTTCTTTCTCACCATTAATCTCTCGATTACCCGATGAGGAATAGATATCAAATTAATATACCGGAAATATTAACTTGAATGAAATAAACATGATATAAGTGAATCACACAAGACATGAGAATTTTATTAAAAACATACAAACCTTAATCACAAATCCATTCTAGAGTTCATTACATTCAAACACTAGAAGTTTAGCTACTCATGATTTTGACAAAAGAGTAAATTACACAAGAAGATTTAAGTATTGTAGACATGATGTACTTATCTTTCTCAAAATCTCAATGACTTTTTCCTTGACAGATGATGTTGATCCAAGCCTTCTTCTCCAATGTTGCTACAAGCTTACTCCTCCAAGAGACCTCTTGATCCCAATTCCACTCAAAATGTTGGACACAATGAATATTTTCTAAGTGTCTATGATGAATACACAATGAATCTCTATATGAATGAATATTACATGAATTTTGAATTCCTTTCCCAACTCAAACTCTTGGCTTTTATAGGCACCATCTTTGTGAAAGAACACATCAATAATGCTAACAAATACTCCACTTCCATGGTTGTTGGTTGAATCATTGTGTGCACATTCATGGTTGAGTTGGTTGAATCATTGTATTCACATGACAATACTCCACTTCCATTGGTTGAGTTGGTTGAATAATTGTGTCCACATGATAATTGAGGGAATAATAGAGTTTGGTGCAGCAAAATGAGATGTAAAAGTTGCTCAAAGGTTGTCAAAAAGCAAAAAGGGAAAGCTTCCATAATTTCCGCCAAAAGAACATCCAGACTGGACGAAAAACACGCCCGTGCTTTAAAAGCACGAGCAAGCCGTGTTTTTTGATTTTCCCGAACACGGCCGTGTTTGGTACGTCGGGGTCGAAAAATTGCTCGTTTTTTGACTTCCAAAAATCACGGCCGTGCTTAAAAATACACCCTGCCCGTGTTTGACTGAAAAGGCCCCGAAATGACGCGTTTAGCTTGGGATTTTGAGTGTTTTTACATCCAAAAACCCTCGGGTATGTTTTGACATGAAACCATGGCCCAAAATTCACCAAAAATAGCTCCAAATAATCAATCTACACCAATAAAAGCACCTCGGAGTAATGTGAACTATGTACAATCAAAAATTTATGAAACTAACAATAAAATAACTCAAATCATACTTAAATATACACATAAAACATGCATAAAAAGACCCTTATCAAACCACCTCCAACTTTGAACTTTGTTTGTCCTCAAGCAAAACATTAAATCAAAAAAAAAATGATTCAATAAATTAAAACACACAAGGATTTTTTTTTCCAACACATTGGACACAAGCAGTCAAGTTCTTAGCCTTCTCAACCCGAATTAACCATTCAGGAAAAACACAATTTTGCAAAGCGATCGACGTCAAGAAAGATCAGAACATCAACAGGCATTATTCAAACTTGAAATCATCACTCCACAAATATTGATAGTTATGAATAACTTCAATTCAATAATGTCATGAAAATACAAGAATTCAATGGATCATTGTAGTTAGCCTACTAGTCATATAACCAAGCTTCTTGAACTTTTATTGAATGAGAATTCAAGGAATATACATTCTCCATTTCGATTTTTTTCTTGGTAGGTCCTTTCGAGGTATTCTTCCACTAGGTTTATATTTTGAATTTTCGTTCAAACACTCCTAGGGTGGTTTCCCATACTCATATTTGTGTCGCCGTTTTTCGTAAAAAGACAAACATGGGGCTCATGAATGATCCTAGTTACTAAGCAACAACAAATAGAGTATAACCTCAATCGGATTCCCTTTTTTTTCTTTCTTTTTTTTTCATTTTTTTCACAAGCTTGGTATAACAACTAGTTAACCACCACTAAATCATGAATTCTCAAACGTTCATAACACTAAGCTTTGTCGTAAATGCCTTAACAAATCAAGTATTATGGAGTTGGAAATCTCGTCAAAATTTAGCACACATCTACATCAATCTATCCTAGACAATCAATTGCTTCACATTGAAAACATAAATCAAAAAGTTAATTTTGGTGTAATTGGGCTAAGTTATTGACTAGCAAACACTCAATTTGTTAAAAAAAATTACCTCTTGTCGACAAACTAAAAATAAAAGCAAGCACACACAGACTAAGAATGTAATTGCACCCACCTCCAACTTTAAAGGTTCACATTGTCCTCAATGTGAAAGAAAGAGATGAACGAACACAAATAAAACACTCAAAAATCAACCACACTAGAAGAAAATAAAAGAGGTGGAAAAGAAAAATACGACCTTACTAGAAGAGTGAAATCGGTATTGAGCGACCATTGGGTTGTTTAGTACGAGACCTTCATCGGCATCTTCATACCTAATCAAGGATACACAACTCGAATACCGTGAAATCATCAAATATATTTTTTTTTTGAGTTTTTTTTTTGAATTTTTTTTTAATAAAAACACGGCCGTGCTTAAAAAGCACGGCCAGGGCGTGTTCGGTACGAATTTTTTCGATAAAAAAAAATTAATTTTTTTTTTAAAAACACGGTCGTGCTTAAAAAGCACGACCTGGGCGTGTTCGGTACGAATTTTTCCTACAAAACCTTGGATGTTTTGAACACGGCCAGGGTGTGTTCGCGAATTGGGTGACGAACACGGTCGTGCTTTTTAAGCACGGCTAGACCGTGTTTTTTTTTTAAATTTTTTTTTTCAATCCCCAAGCAATAAAAAAAATTAAGTAAGAGAAAATGCACACAAAATGTCGGGTTGCCTCCCGGTTGACGCTTCTTTAAAGTCATATAGCTGGACCGTTTACCCAAATATGGAGATTAGTCTGGTGGAGCTTTGGACTTATGAAAATCCTTTGGACATTTCGTAGCATTACCTCCAACTTCAAGCTTCAAAATGTGCTCTTTGATCTTTTGGGTCTCTGTTTTGGAAATAAGTCTCCTAAGAAGATTATTTTTCATGGGTTGGCCTGCACTTTGATTAAATGTTCTCTCCAAGAGATTTTTAGTTTTCACATTACTCAAGGAAACTGAGTCAACAAAAGAACAAGTAGTATCCTTATCAATTTCAACATGAATTTTAAAAATTACTTGTTCATCCCCCACTCTCAAAGTTAATTTTCCCTCATGAATATCAATGATAGATTTCGCCGTAGCCAAGAAAAGACGCCCAAGAATTAGAGGAACATCAATATCATCATGCATATCAAGAATAACAAAATCAACTGGGAATATGAATTTATCAATCTTGACTAACACGTCATTAATAATACCTCTAGGATGTTTAATCGATTTATCAGCTAAGTGAATGTCCATCCTAGTAGGTTTCAGTTCACTTAATCCCATATGCTTGAATGTATCATAAGACATCACGTTGATACTAGCTCCCAAGTCGGCTAGTGCTCTATCAACAGGTAAATCATCAATTGTGCAAGGGATAATAAAACTTCCTGGATCATTAAATTTTTGTGGTAGTTCATTGGAAGGACATTTATCATTCAATTGCACATTTGATAATTTGTTAAGCTTATTTTCACTAGGAATGATGTCATTAAGATCCCTAACATGCTTTGAAGGAGGTTGAACAAGTGGAATATTAGTATGTAATTGCTTGAAAGAATCAAGGTACTTACCAAATTTGTCCTCCCTTCTATCTTCTTCAGTTAAACTCAGGTAAGGAATCTTGGGCTTGTATTCGCAACCACCTTTTTCACGGGTTTGTCATCCCCACATATTTCTCGCATGGGAGTGTTATGCTCATGTGGAACATTGATGGTGATTGCTTTTACATGCTCTCTTGGGTTTGGCTCGTTACCCTAAAACTTCCTTGTGGTCTTTCGTAAATCATTTTTGCAATCCCTATTTGGTATTCCGATTATGGATAGATGCCTCCCGATTTCTTAAAGATGTCTCTACCGCTTGAATCGAGTATCTGTTGATTGCACAAACTTTGTTATAAGATCTTCCAAGTTCGGCTTACCTTGATTTGGTGAACTTCGGAAGGCGTGTGTAGGTTAGGATTGGGATTAGCCGTGGTTGACCTTGATTTCCCAACTGAAATTAGGATGTTGTCGCCACCCAGGATTGTATGTGTTGCCGTAAGGATTATTTGGGTAATTTCGGCTTGATTCCCAACGTAATTGGCCTGTTCAGCCTTGTGGTATTGTGTGTGGGCAGTCCTGATGATTATGCAATCCCCCGCAAGTTTCACAAGATAAAACGTCGCGGTGGTGGTGGTTAGAGCCGCTAGATCGTTGATCTTTTGGGTCAAAGTTGACTTGTGCAAATAGTGTAACCACCGCATCCGCATTATAAACACCCACTGCTCGTTAGGTTTACCTCGCACGGATTGCCATTGATAGCCATTCATGGCCATTCCCTCTATCGATCTTGGGCGCTTTCCTGGTGTTTTATTGTTCAAAGTTTCCCCGCCACCGCATCGATCATTTGCTTGTTGACGAGTAGCCCATTGTAAAATGTTTGGACTTGCATCCAAATAGGAAGACCATGATGTGGGCATTTCCGCAACAATTCTTTGAATCTCTCCCAAGTGTCGTCGCAAGGTCTCGCTGCGTCTTTCTTGAGTGAATGAAGAGATTTCATTCCTCAATTGTGCGCTTTTGGCCGGTGGAAAATACTTCAAAAGCAACTCAACGCCATGATGCTCCATGTTGTGATTGTTCCCTTTGGCAAAGTATTTAGCCATTGTTTAGCCCATCCCCCAAGAGTAAATGGGAACAGCGAACGGATGGCATCGTCGAGACCCCATTGATTTTGAATGTATCGCAGATTTCGAGAAAATTTGCGATATGATTATTCGGATCTTCGCCTGGTAGGCGTCAAATTGAACAAATTGTTGCACCATCCGAATGACATTTGGTTTTATTTCAAAATTATTGGTCGCAACAAATGGCCTCACGATACTAGACGATGTGCCGCCCATGGATGGTTTGGCGAATCGCACATAGTTCTTTGTTCATCCGCCATGCCGAAATCCTTGCTTTCGTTAATATCTTCTTCGTGGGTCCGTATTAGTACTTTCTCTCGTATTCTTTGCTTACGGTATCACGCCTGATTCGACGCCGAGCAGGCATGCACTACAAGAAATAAAGAGGATAAGTATAAATCAAGAATTTCAAAGATGGATAAAAAAGAAAGATGGTGAAAAATAATAAAAATAAAAATGATTAAATTAACAAAAATAGAGCGTTCTTAATATTACAATCCCCAAAGAACGCGTCAAAAACTTGATGGCTCAAAAGCTACTCTAGAAAACCGTAGGCAAGTGCACCTATCGCTTTTGTAGTATAGATTATCGAGTACCGAGTGTCATTCCCACGAGGATTGTAAGTACTAATAATTACCGCCTCTTTTGTTATCTAATCTAGCAATTTTCGTTTTTGTTTGTTAAAATGGAAAATAAAAAATAGAGAATTTAAAATAATTGCAACTTACAATAAATCAAATAAAAGTAGATTGTAGAATGAAAAATCAAGAGATAGAAATGTGTTGAATGTAAATCTCTCTAGAATGTTTTTGTGATTCAACAAGATAAGAATACATCCATAAGCCCTTAAGCAAAAACCAACCTCTTTTAATAAAATCTCATGTTATGTGGACCGTAGAAATTCCCGATTTAAGTTAAACCCTTTCTCAAGGCGAAAAACTCCTAATCTCAAGTTGATTAACCGAAATCTCTTTCTAGTTAAAACCCCAAAATTGCATTATAACGATTTATGAATTCTCATATTAGGTTTGACCCTAATTCGTAAGATTTATGTCGTCCTATATCTAGGATTGCATGCAACTCTTTTCACTTATATAGTTCTTTCTCACCATAAATCTCTCGATTACCCGATGAGGAATAGATATCAAATTAATATACCTAAATATTAACTTGAATGAAATAAACATGATATAAGTGAATCACACAAGACATGAGAATTTTATTAAAAACATACAAACCTTAATCACAAATCCATTCTAGAGTTCATTACATTCAAACACTAGAAGTTTAGCTACTCATGATTTTGACAAAAGAGTAAATTACACAAGAAGATTTAAGTATTGTAGACATGATGTACTTATCTTTCTCAAAATCTCAATGACTTTTCCTTGACAGATGATGTTGATCCAAGCCTTCTTCTCCAATGTTGCTACAAGCAATCCTCCAAGACCTCTTGATCCCAATTCCACTCAAAATGTTGGACACAATGAATATTTTCTAAGTCATTTCTATGATGAATACACAATGAATCTCTATATGAATGAATATTACATGAATTTTGAATTCCTTTCCCAACTCAAACTCTTGGCTTTTATAGGCACCATCTTTGTGAAAGAACACATCAATAATGCTAACAAATACTCCACTTCCATGGTTGTTGGTTGAATCATTGTGTGCACATTCATGGTTGAGTTGGTTGAATCATTGTATTCACATGACAATACTCCACTTCCATTGGTTGAGTTGGTTGAATAATTGTGTCCACATGACAATTGAGGGAATAATAGAGTTTGGTGTAGCAAAATGAGATGTAAAAGTTGCTCAAAGGTTGTCAAAAAGCAAAAAGGGAAAGCTTCCATAATTTCCGCCAAAAGAATATCCAGATCGATTTAAAAACACGCCCGTGCTTTAAAAGCACGGGCAGGCCGTGTTTTTGGATTTTCCCGAACACGACCGTGCTTGGTACGTCGGGGTCGAAAAATTGCTCGTTTTTTGACTTCTAAAAAGCACGGCCGTGCTTAAAAACACACCCTGCCCGTGTTTGACTAAAAAGGCCCCGAAATGATGCGTTTAGCTTGGGATTTTGAGTGTTTTTGCATCCAAAAACCCCCGGGTATGTTTTGAAATGAAACCATGGCCCAAAATCACCAAAAACAAATTTCGAAATCATCAATCTACACCAATAAAAGACTCCTGAGTAATGTGAACTATGTACAATCAAAAATTTATGAAACTAACAATAAAATAACTCAAATCATACTTAAATATACACATAAAATATGCATAAAAAGACCCTTATCAGCTTTTGTGGCTTCCTCGTAGTACTCTGGGCTGATTCTTTGTGACACTGTTGCTAGGGTTTACCAGTCCCTGAGCCGAATCTTTCAATATTCGGATCTTAGGGTTTTATCCCTCATATTCTGTATTAAGTTTTCTTCCTTGTAATATTTCGATTCAAATTTGTAATATTTACTTTGTCATTTGAGTCTAGAGTAAAATCTGTATAATAGGCTTTGAGTCTGTAATTTTTGTATTCGGTACTACGTGTATCGATCTATTAGAGGCAGATAGATACCCAATACACAAATTATATACATATTACACTCATCACTAAAGTTAACACCAAAATAACTCAATATTCATTTCCTCGTGAATTTTATAACAAAAGAATATTTTTGATAAACTATTTATTTAAACTTAGAAGGTGTATATATTTATCCCGTTGTCCCCGGCAAGGGCACATAATTTCGTACACTAATAACCTACATAGAATCATAGGATCCAATCAAACTGTATATACCAATTCTTAATTGGTTTTCGAATTTCGATGGCCCCTTGTTTCGGTGTTTCCTTCGAAAATACGTGGCGGTCTACCGCTTCTTATTACAATATAAAATTTCACCGTCTACTGCCGGTTTAGATTCCCAAAAAGAACAGGTTTATCAGAATCATATGGCCGCAACTGAATTTGCAATTGTTTATACCACAGATTCTTTTCTATGGCCAGTTTGTTTCCGGTATTTAGAATTTTTGTTTTTATTCCCAAAAAGAGCCGGAACCGGAACCGTAGTCAACAGTTCAAAACCGAAACCAGAACCGTATAGACCTATTCTGATAAATCTGATCCAATTTCTTGGTCTCAAAATCGTGAATCGACGATTTTAACCGCTTGCTGTTAGAACCATATGTGGAACCGTGGGGGAAACGACAATTAAAACCGCCGATTTCAAGGTTAAAACCAACAATTTTTATGTTTTTTTGGTTAAGATATGCTAGAAGAAATGTTAAATGTTTATTGTAATGTTTTATATTCGTAACTACATGAGACACGTTTTAAACCAAAAGTTGTAAGCGAAATACGTGAACTTTGATTCGTCTATACTCTAATAGTATATATAGACAGTTTAATATTATTATAATATTAAATACAAAACTAAATGAATATTAAGTCCATGTTTTTTCTTCATTTTCCCTTTCTTTTGTAAATGAAATTGATAAACAATTTTTAAAAAATAAAAAAATTATCTAAAGATAAACAAACCATTCCGCTTAAAACCGAATCGAACCGGAGGAACCGGTTCCAAATCGAATCGAATCGCTTGCTTCGGTTTTAGAACCGAAATCGTGAGACAACGTTCCGGTTCCTCCAAAATGAGGAACCGAAATCACGATTTTGGAACTGGAACCGGCGATTTCGGAACCTTGGCCACCCCTATCTATACCCTGCCCAATCCTATTACCATTTACAACTATATTTTTTCAAATTTGACTTATGTCAATGAAGTAATGTATATTTACTAAATTATTAAGAGTACAATAAAAAAATAAAGAAAAGAGTTAGTGAACTAGATATTATTAAAAAAAAAGACAAAACACATGGGTTATTGGATTTTAGTTGAGATTTGAGAAAAGAAACATTTTCTTAATATAAATAAATAAATATATCTATTGTAACGACCCGAATTTTTATGCCTTAATAAGTAATTTCTTGATTATGTTATCAGTTATTTTATGGAATAATAATGGAGAATTTGAAATGTATTAATGATTTTACTAGATAGTTAATTTGTTAAATTACAGATAATAAAAGAGTCTTTTTAATTAGACTAAGAATTTATTTAATTTGGGCCTTATAATGAATAATTGGACTTTTAATTAGTTTAGAGTATTAAATCAGGCTCACATTGTTAGTAAGATAGTAATAAGCACATGTACTCTAAACCTAGCCAACTTGGAGTAGGTTAAAATACAGATATAAGATACGTAAAACACACACATTGAGAACACATAAAGAAACGATTAGAAAGAGACGCAAAGAACGACAGAGAGAGAACGGCTAGAGCCTAGAGGGGGGAAAAGAAAAGAAAGAGAGGTGACTTCCCCAATGCGGTTGATTCAATAGAGGCCTGAGAAGAATTTTACTATCATTAAGTTGAACAAACAAGTAATCTCCTTAGTATTCATGTAGATTTAGGTTTGTATCATTGTCACGTGATTTTTATTCTGCTAATTTTGAGATGGTATCCTTATCCTAATATATTACAATATTTGTCGCCTTATCATGTTGACTACAAGTGTTGCCGCCTTATGTGATAAGAATTTATGTATTGATGTGATTCCGCTTTATGGGATAAGAATTTATGTGTTAATGTGACAAATTGGCTTGTCGCCAACTATTCTTGATTGTTTGAATGTATGGTTTTTCTTTGTTAATTAAAAGGTAGGGTTTTCCCTTTATTAATTGAATGTGGGATTTTTCCCTAATTAACTGAACATAGGTCTTTTCCTAAATAAGTGTGAATTACTGAATATAGAATTTTCTCAAGTAAAGTTTTTCCCTAACCAACTTAATGTTGAGCTTTCTCCAAATTAGTTGAATGTAGTGTTTCCCTTAACTAATTGGATATTAGGTTTTTCCTCTAACTAATGAATGCAGGGCTTTCTCCTAAATAGTTTTGAATCATTAAATGTAGGTTTTCCTTTAAATTAGTTGCATGAAGGGTTTCCCTTAACTCATTGAATGTAGTTATTTCGATAAGTAACTGAATATAGAGTTAGTCATTTCCATAAGTACTTGAAATACAGTTTTTTCCTAACTAATTGAATGTAGAGTTTTCCATTAATTAAACTAAATGAATATAGGGTACTTCCCTAATTTGTTGAATATATAGTTTACCTCTAATTAAATGAATATAGGGTTTTTCCTAACTAATTGGATATAGAATTTTCGCCCAACTAACTGAACGTAGGTTTTTCCCTAATTAATTGATCATAGGATTTTCTAGAATTACTTGAATTATGATTTTTGTACTTAAGTTGTTTGAGCTTATGTTATGAATTATTATGTTATGCGCTTATGATTATCCTCACATTCAATGAAAAGTTGCATTACTTAGGTTCATGCGTCATGTTAACGTATGTTCATAGCATTTCACGAGCATACAAAAATTAAGTAAAGTCAAGTTTTAAGATCTATAATTCATAATGTTTTTCAAAGAAATGGGTGCACATTGTTCTATGATGCTGGAGTGAGTGGGAAATGGGCACGGGGGACCGATGTCCCGATCATGTGCCGCTTGCGGTTAATATTAATGTTAACGGAAAAGGGCCTTCGGGCAAAATGAAAGGAAATGGGTCGGGCAAAATGTTCACGGGTTCCAAAAAACAATGCCCACTGTGATCCTGATTAGAACAATGTTTTACCAAGTGAGCTCGCGTCCTAAGAACGTTTTACGAAAAGAAAGACAATGTTTTAAGTATGAATGTGAAAGGTTTTTAAGTAAAGAAAATGTAAAGTCTTTCAAGGTATAAATGTAAGATAACGCATTAGACATGCATTCATGCATGAGATTACTTGTTGAGCTCCTTTAGCTCATTCCATGAATGTTAAATTTTTCAGATGACTTGAGAGGAAGGAGATGGCGTAACGCAGTGACTCGGAAACCCATGTCATGATTTTCATGTCCTTCAATTATTATTGTTTTCAAGTTTTGACTTTTAGTTTATTAAATGTCGAATGTCATTTTATTTTTAGTATGAGTGTTTTGGAATAGTAGTTATTAGTATTTAATTCCGCTGCAAAGTTTTCGAACGAAGTGAGATTTTTATTGTTTCGTATTTTTAAGCAGTCTATTAAAGTATTTCTATTTTAATTGCCTATTTTCGCATTAATATTCAAGTAAGCTAGAAAGGGTGCTACATCTATATTATATAATATTATTTAATTGGGTATGAGGTCCGGTATGGGTAGGACGTTTCGAAAATCCTCATACCCACGTACTCATTTATTTATCCGGGTCAAAAAATATTGTCCATATCCTCCACTATTTGGGTAGGGTATCGAATCCTCCAACGGGTTTGGAGCACATTGCCATCCCTAGCTCGAAGTCTTGGTCGAATGCTCAGACCTGCCTATCCTGGATTTTTCAAGTTGGTCGCTCGCCGGGAACATGTTATGGTCCACGAGTTGGGCCTTTTGATCGGGCTTACATGCCTTTGGTGTCCCTTATTGACTTGGTATGAACTATAGTTGTCAAATGAGTCAGATGGGGTCCGCACAGTGCTAGCTCGTCAGGTCAAAGAGAAAATCGTGTTGGGTAAGACCAAAATTCTATCGGACCGCCATTTTAGAAGCCCAAGTCCAACTCAATCTATGAAAATACACGCGAAAAGTCGGGCCGACCAGATCGTCTGGGATTTCGGGCCTAATGGGCCGTGCCAAATAAGCCCAACTCTTTTTGGGATTACAATATTACAACCCCACCGCATCATCGGACGTCGGGACGGCCACTACCGGGCTAGTTTTGACAGTTCTAAGTGTATATATGTCAGACCGGATACGACAAGTATACATATATATATATATATATATTAAATTTGTAATTTATTGTAACATACACTTGTGTAATATATTTAATATTACTATAGTTAACAGCCCATTTTATTTCGTACTTGATTTGAGTCAGCATTTTTATCCATATCGTCGACATAAGGATAAGCCACCTCATCTCACACGCATCATCTGTGGTCCATTTACTATATACTCCCACAGACGCACTCCGCCTCTATAAATATAACCTAGCTAATTCATTCTACGAAATTATAAAAATCAAATCACACTCATACTTCTTTCTTCTCAAATCAAACAGATTCTTCTCTAATATAATGGCTTCCACATCATTTTCAATCTCCAATCAAATCAACGGCCACACATTCTCCGCCATCCCGCCGCCATATTCCCCGACTCTCCGCCACTCGCTCCGCATCTCCGCCCGTTCCGCCACCGCCGAGAGGTCGTCGTCTGCCGCCGGATTCGCGAATGCCTCCCAAACGGCGTCGTTTTATGAAATCTTGGGGATCCGAGCGGGCGCCACGTGCCAGGAGATCAAATCCGCCTACAGAAATCTGGCTCGGATTTTGCATCCCGACGTCGCGTGCAGCCACGGAGACGGCGGCGCGTCGTCGTCTTCGGCGGACGAGTTCATGCGAGTGCACGCGGCGTACGCGACTCTTTCCGATCCGGAGAAGCGCGCGGTGTACGACAGCTCGCTGTTCCGGCGGCCGCGTGCGGCGGTGCTTTCGTCGGGTAATGGTTATCCCGGGATGACTCCGCGGAGGCGGACTTGGGAGACCGATCAGTGCTGGTAGTGAAATTGATTTCGCATTTTAGCTTTTTTTCTGTACAGATATTTCACGCAAAGGTTCTGAAGGTCTCGTCGATATTTAATTTTAGACGAAATCTGTGTAAAAATTAGCAAGGGAGTAAAGTTTGTATACATTTGTGCTTTGCTCCGGTATTTTGATCTTTAGTTTAGCAAAATTGGAAAAAATATATTTAAAATATTCGAAGTATGGACCATATCTTAAATTCTAGCAAAAAAAATATTTTTATTTTTCTTATATAAGTACAATACTGTTAGAATATTGAAACAATTTACTGCGATAATTGAAAAACTATTCGTAATAGTCGATCATTTGATTTAATCATCTGTAAGTTACTTCCTATTCCATATATTGGAAAAAAACACTTGTACAATTGGAACATTATATTGTACATTTTAATTGTACACGTGTCATTCATACAATGCAATTGAATAGATAGTAGAACAGGTGAATTGTATTCGATTTAATGTAATGTTTAAATAAGGTTTCATGTTTCACATTCTTTTTCCATTTAATGTAATGTTTAAATAAGGTTTCATGTTTCACATTCTTTTTCCGCTTTCTATTTCATGTATTGGATAAGTTCAAGAGGATGTAATAGTTGTAAAAATAGTTTTTATCCAATATAGTACAATAACAAGTGAAATATGAAGGTAGAAGAAAGAAATTTGGGTTGCTTCTTGGTACCCTGGGGTCTGGGCCAGCAGGATTGGAAATTGTGTTAATTGGGCTCAATGTGTCTGTGTAAGAGCGTCCACGTGCCATACAATTCCTCCGTTTTTGACATCGAAATAGACTTGCAAGAATATTAGGATAAATCGCAATCGGATAGCAAAAACTTGCAAGAGACGGTCTCACGGATTTAGATCCGTGAGACGAGATTTGTTCTTACACAAAGCTTTTAAAAATGTTTTTTTTTCAGATTTTATTTTTCTTAGGGTTTATATTTGTTTTTTTAGGGTTTATTTTGTTTCTTGGGTTTATTTTTAATTGATCTGAGTTTTTAGGATTTTTAGTTTTTTTTAGGGTTTATTTTTTATTTTTTGGGTTTATTTTTGTTTTTGGGGTTTATTCTTCATGATTCATGTTTTTAGGGTTTATTTTTGTTTCTTCATGGTTCATTATTATTTTTAAATTTATTTTCATGGTTCATGTTCTCAAGACGGAGCCCTTAGGAGGTCCGTTTCACGGATTTAGATCCGTGAGACCGTCTCACAAGAGACTTGCTACAATCGGATAGTGTTCTAGTGGTTTAAGATTCTTAAATTTAGTCCAAATGTCTGATATTCCATTCTTATCTCTATAACTCATTTCAGGATTTGTATTGAAAAAAAAGGAAGAAGAATATTTAGACAAACCACGTTCACAATAGTCAATTCATATCCTTATCAACTATATTAATGCCACACCAATGTTCGTATCTTTCTAAGTTCGTTAGAATTAGAAACCATATTGATAAAAGAGGACACGTACAAGAAAATGAGATACAAAATTGTGACAGAAGGCTATTGCATCCTCAAATTTAGGTGTCAATCAAGTCGTACATCGTGTTTGCAGTCGTGTTATGACATTGGTATTACACGGTTTGCGTGAATCCATATACGACTTGTTTAATTGTTCGTGTGAGACACACAACACGAACACAACGTGTTTATTACACGAGCAACGTTACATGACGCAAAATACCTATATTATTTAGACGATATGCAATCAATGCAAAAAAATCTGTTTCATATGGAAATTATCAAAAAAATACAAAATAAATAAGCTACGATAACAAATAAAAGACCTCACATTACTAGAAAATGAATCCAATAATTTGTTCAACATTACATAACGAACTAAAATGTCAAAAAAATATGAAAATAGCATGTCAATATACAACTAAATGAGTTGAATAGGTTAATTGCGCGTGTCAACCCGGCATGACCTATGTTTTTCTTGTGTTAACCGTGTTCAACCTGAATTTGATCCAGGGACACAGCCAGAAAACATAGACTACGAGGGTGAAATTTGTTTCTTTTCTTGAAACTAATAGAGTGGTAGTTATTTATTTTATTATTTTTTTTTGGGGGGAGGGGGTTTATAAAATTTAGGGATACCTAAGGTTTGACCTAATTACAAGTAAAAACTCAGCTAACTTTTAAAATTATAAAAATACCCTTGAATTTGATTCAGTGTTAAAATTAAGAGGTAAACTGTGATATTTTTATAAATAGAGGGAGGATTTTAAAATAATTTTTGCTTATAAAGGGGGTAAATATTAGAAAAAATAAAACCTTAGATATATTTTCATAATTTAAAAGTTAGTTGAGTTTTTTTTATTAGGTTAAATCTCAGGGGTACATTTTGTAATTAACCCTAAAATTTAAAAAATTTATATACAAAAAGTTATATTAGTTATGAGAATTTTTGAAGTTGAGGGGGCTGATGGCCGCCAATGGCTCCGTCTCCGATTTGACATGAACCCACGACGGGTTGTATTTATACGTGCTTAATTTGTTGTTGGTTTTTTGTACGGTTACCATGTCGCGTGTCATAAATTGCTAATTCTTGTCAAACTCGAAAAACAATCAAATCACTTCACTGCATTCTTGTCTTCTTGATGTTCTTGTTTCGCGTTCCACCCAACCCCTCTTAATGAGGGTGGTGGTTTTCTTTCTTTTCTTTTCTTGGTTTCGTATTGCATATAATTGTCAAAATTTCAATTAATTATTAAAGTAACATCACTTTTATTGTAATTTATTACTTTCATATGGACATATATCACTTTTATTGTAATTAATTACCTTCTCATTATGAATTATTATTTTAATTTTTTCCATTAATTTTATTAAATTTTACATTTTTTTGAATTTCATTAATTTTGAAGATAAAATTTTTAATAAATATTATATTAAATAAAATTACTTATATAATATTATTATTAATTATAAAGTAATAAAATCAATATTAAATTAATGAAAGTTGGAATCTTATGGAATATTCTTTTTTAGTATATAAAGTAGTACTGGAGATGAAGTGTAGATGGTACACTGAAAGAAAGTCTAAAACAAATTTGGAGATTTCTAACTTAAGATCCAATGAATTTTATCTCAGGGTAATAAATATTCACCCGAGATGCAATACCAATCACATAATTAATAATAAAAATTATACGAATTCAATGAAATTAAATTTGTGCTATATATTAATATTTGCTAACTTAAGTTCAAATTTGGACCTTTTTTTTATTTTTGTTTTCTCTAGATTTTCGTTAAGTTGGGATTTAGGTATAAACCCACTACTATATCTTTCAAGATTGTCCAAACTTTTTGCATATATTGGTTTGAAGCCACAAAAGAAAAGGAAAAAATAAAAAAATAAAACGAATTATAATCAAGAAATATCTTGACAGGATAAACATTAGACCAAGTTGGGCTCCAAGAGTGCAGATTCATTCAAATTCTTCAATGGATCATTCATCCAAACTATCATAAATGCATAAGCGAAAATGACAAGCAAAGCAAGCCGTGAACACAAAAATAGACCAAGATGACAAAAAAATTGGAAAATAAAACATTGTCTCTTTTAAAATAAACAATTCACATAAATATTCAAATGAAATGAGCATAGCTAAATGGACAATTTGAATTTCTTGATTTTAGGATACTTGTTGGTTTATCTTTTTTTTTTCCCTTCTCTTTTTGGGAAGGAGAAATGTGATATTCTGAGAGAGGAGGAGATGAAATTCGAACATGGATATTTTTGCTCAGTAACACCACACGAGCTATATCTAAATCTGATTTTTCGGGTTTTGGATTCCATTGAATATTTTTCTACATTATATATATATATATATGCATTAATAATTATTGCCACTTCATGCAAAACCCTGTCACTATTTCTCCTTTGGAATTATAACTGCAAGCATGTGCCAGCCGTCGCCATTTGGCACCCTTTCATTGTTTTTTGATTGTGATTTGCGAAAAAGAACAAACCTCAAATAAAAGATCAAATTTACAAATTTCTTAGTTATTTTCTAGATTTATTTTCCAGATACCATTAAATGGAATTTGGGCTTTCATCAGTTTTCACTAGTCATGTAGAAATATTACAAGTTATTCGAGAACTTTTTTTCTTTTCCAGATGTTGAAATAAATGTTGTGGTGCAACCGTGAAAGTTGTATATTTTACTCGTATTATACTTATTCTCGTTATTTTATTAAGGGAAGAGAAAAAAAACATGTTGATCAATAACTTCTGCGTGTTCATTTAAAAATGAGAACAGATTGGGTCAATTTAAAACTGTAACAGGGCCCAACCTTTTATGGATAGAAAATTGGCCCTCGAATGACATACGGCTCGTTCAAATTTCACCAAAGAAGAACATCAATTGAGATTCTATGTTCCATTTAGTGTTCTATTTTTTTTTTTTGAGAAGGAAATTAAACTATTATTGAGAGATCATCTCCGAATTGGCCAAGTCTACCAAAGAATCGGGAATATCCCCGACCAATGGCTTAGCACAATGCAAGGTAAAAGCAAAACAAGAACAATTGTGGGCTAGCGTATTGCCCGGCTGTTTAACAAAACTAGACTAAAAAACAAAAATTATCAAGAACATCATGCAGTACTACATTCCCAAAGTAGGATAGGTCATCCGCTTTCCGAGCAAGTCTATGAAACATCATAAGGTTATCTATTTCCAGTACAATCTTGGTAGCTCTTTCGCCAGTAAAATTCCTTCTCGACATGCCAAGGCCTCGGCTACATTGACGTTGTACTTCGCTTCCACAAACTTTGTGAGCGTTTTAATAATTTGACCCCGATGATCCCGAACAACCACACCCGAACCCATACCCATTCCTGTTGTAATCGGCGAATTTATCTTCGCCGTGTGCGAATTCGGAGGGGACCATTTCTCCTGCCACCGTTGTGCTTGCATCAAAGGTAGGGAGCTATTTTGTTGAGTAAATTCCCTTAATCTCTCCACAGCCAACTCAAAAGAGCTTTTGTGATCAACCATAACATTATTGAAAATCAATTTGTTATGTGAATCCCCTAAGCTCCACATCAGCATAGCAAATAGTCTTTGTCCCCCTGCATCTCCCTTTGTACGCATTTTATCAACCCAATCATCCATGTTTCCCCTGTCATTTTGCATCTGTTAACTGCAACCGAAGTGGGCAAATATTCCAAAGAAAATTTGCCCAAGCACAGTCACGTAAAGCATTACGTCATGTTCCATGATGTACATGTTGATTTTACAATATCAATCATATAATAGGACATGACTAGAACAACTATCTCAACTCATCGTCATCTCATCGTATTTTCTATGCAAGTGGAAAAACCTGTGATGATGATGGTCTTGGAATTTTATCTCATCTCTCCTTCGTATGAAGGTTGTGTCAGGAAGGGCATCCAGCGTAAAACTTTGCCACTTTATTTTTTGTGTGAATTTTGTAGTGTTAACTAATTTTAGATAATTAATTGATTCTATAAACTTCACACCACCAACCCCACATAAATGGACAACGCCAATGATTGATGATGATGATGATGATGATGATACAGTCACGTAAAGCATGCTCTACTGATTCCTCCTCCATACCGCATCTCCTACAAATTGGATCCAGCTCTATTCCTTTTCGACAGAGTTCTGTTTTTGTTGGTACAATCCAACGCACACACTTCCATAAGAAGACTTGAATTTTTGGGGGGATTTTCAAAGTCCAAAACCATTGCCACAGTTACCTGTTCGACCCCGAAGAATAAAGGAGAACCGCGTTCTTCTCGATCCAATTCCCCGCAACCCGATAACTGTGATTTGATCAGATAATTTCCATCTTTCGATGGTGCCAAATAAGTCTATCTCAACGCCATCTAACACGATAGGGTATAGATAGAATGTTGGAAATTTGGTTTTGATAAAGTGGCGCCAACCCGACTTTGACCAAATTTTCTGGTGGCTAAGAATTTAATTCGGAGGAATCAATTATAAATTGTTAATCTACTTTTCGAGTAGATGTTTGTAGTATTTTTTATTTCTCAAAACCAAATTTCTGATGAGTGAGAAGTTAATACACGAAGTTGGCCACGCGAATGGGCATAGTTTATCCTAGATAAATACTAGAAGGTATTATTGGTTGGATATACTATAACACAAGTGTATGATCACAAATGGGCTTGACCGGACCGACCTTTGGGCTCGGGTTCAGTTTAGTTAGTTTTTGATAGGTGTGAGTTTTGCATGTATTTTGGGGGCATATTTATGGCTATTACGGTGAGTAAGCATGCATATACTGTGTAAAATGTTACGTATTCACTCTTTTGGGAAAAGATATTACACTTTGCTTGTTTTGTAGGAATCTAATGATATTTGAAGCAATTTGAATACAAATACGAGCATCGCAAAGTGGAAACACTGAGAATTGAGTGAGTATACGAAAAGCGAAGTTAGAACGAGTTGAAGTTGAGAGTATAAGGAAAATACAGGGAGCGTACGGGTTGGGCGTGCCTTAGGCACCACCCGTGCACCCCTGAAGGGAGGCATTGAAAGCTACGGCATGGCGCACGGGTAGCCCGTGCAAGGGGCACATGACCCGTGCGCCACTGGGGAGTTGAATTATACCTACAACATCACGCACGGGTAGCCCGTGCAAGGGGCACATGACCCGTGCGTGTTTGGCAAAAAGTAGAGGCTTCACTACGGGATGACGCACGAGTAGCCCGTGCAGGGGGCGCACGACCCGTGCGTCTGCGCTGGAATGCCACATTCTGCAGCACTTTGCCCTAAACTTGATAAGGGGTATAAAAAGGCTTTTTGGGGCGCACACCAAGGATATTCTGACATTTTGGGATCTACCACACAAGACAAAGGTCATTTCTTGGAAGAAGACATCAAGGAGACAATCAGGTTGCATCGGATCTTGAGAAACGGAGATATATCATGAGATTGTCGACTTTCCTAAGTTTTTCTTACTTCTCTTGTAGTTTCAATCTTTCATTTTTAGTTGTCATGGCTATGAACAATTTGTCTATGAGTTGTTTAGAAGTCATGTGTAGCTAAACTCTTTAGATTTCCAAGTTTTGGAAGTAGATTAATGAACTCTTGTTGGATGTTTTAATCTTAGTTGAAGTTATTGTCTTGAAGCCTATTTGAGTACTTGGAGCTTATTCTTGTTTTATCACTTGATCAATGATTTAACTTGTTTGATATATTGATTCATAATTCGAGAGATGAGTTTCAATATTAGATCTTGAGTACTAACACAAATATTTGCATGAATCGAGAGGTTTGTAAATATTTGTGAGGACAATTGATCTTTTGAACTTTTGGGAGTTGAATACTTCATGTTGAGTAGAGATGCTAGCATAAGTATTTCAATCTACGTTTTATATGCATCTCGAGTGAGAGGATAAAATATCTTTGTGATCGTCTTATAGGAATATTGATAATAACTTGACTTTGATTAAATCGGACAACAAGAGGGATATTTATCGAAACCTTAACTCGAATCCATCTCATCATCTTGATACTTCTATCATTTGTATTATCTTAATCCCGTGCTTTAGTAGTCTAAATTGTCTTAATCTCACAACAACAATCATCAAATTACGATCGTCTAAATAAAAATAAGGCTATCTTAGTTCAATACTTAGCGCATAAATTTATTAGTCTCCATGGATACGACCTTGTTACCCTATTCTATAAACTACACCGTGCACTTGCTTGCGTAAAGCTAAAAATAAGGTGAACAGCTTTTGTAACTTGAAAATGGGCTTGACCAAATTCAAGTAATCATGGCCTGAAGAATCTAGACATTGGAGGTGTCCAGGTTCATGTGTGGATAAATCTAGACATTGGAGGTGTCTAGGTTCATGTAGCTTTTGGAGTTTGTAACTCCTCAAGTGGTGGTCATAATAAGGGGTTTGTAACTCATGGGAGCTACATGTGGTTTAATGCCCACTCTCTTAATCTTTAATTCCCTACAAGTATTGGAAATGATGGCCTATATAAGTCTTAGGCGTTTTGCTATATAGAGAGGTTAGAATGAAGAGATGAAGTCAGTATACACAGAATAATCGCATATCTTTGCATATTCTTCAAGTGTCAGTAAAAGTGTTGTAACCTTTCGAAGAACATTTCCAAGAACACTTCCTTATGCACTTGTGTCCAGCAGCCAATTCTCGCTCCTTCGACTTTGAAAGGTGCGTTTGTGTTAGTGGTGCTACTATACACAAAGAAGGTAAAGCTGTTTTATCTTTGGGGACATTATGTCGTACCATGAGCACTAGCCGAGATGTATTTGTCTTGCGGATAGAGTTCTACTCGACGTGACTTTTGTTTTTCAAGTTCTTTCAGATTCATGCTTCTGGAGATAGAATCCATGCAAGAATTGTAATAGTTAGGTTTTACTTTTCTTGTAATTTTTGTTTTATGTTTTGTAAGCCATCTTGAAGGCTTTTCCCGTTGTAATCAGTTTGTAAATATTTTCCAACAATCGCAAGACAAATATTGTACCTTCACGATGGCGAGGAGAAACAGAGCATTGGCTTGGAGATGAATCGACTGTAAGACCGATGGGTGTAAAATTTACGTGCATTTGAGGGTTTAAAATAATATATATTTGATGCATTTGCACGCATATTCAGTGTGTTTTGTTTGGTTTCCCTTGTTTGGCGTGATACTGCGTACTCTTGGGAATTTTACAGAAAATGGAGCTAAATTGGATAAAAAGAGATATCACATTCCAAAGTATAGGTCAAGAGCTAATGTACGAGCAAAAATATGAAGGAGAGAAGCATGGAAGGTCAAACAAAAGGAAATTTCCTTCAAAAACGACAAAACGCGCTAACAATTTCCAGCACTGGCAGAGTTTAGTATTTTGGCCATAACTTCCTCTACAAAATTGATATTGAGGTGATTCAAGTGTATATGGAAAGCTAAAAGAAAGATCTACAACTTTCATGAAGGCCCCGAGATCAGATTACGATCGCACGATCCGAACATGTGGGATTACACAGACGTGCGACGTAACTGGGGCTGAATTGGTCTCCTTTTCCTACTCAAACTCTGCAAGTGACCTCTCCAAACATCTATAAAAGGGACCCAAGGCTATGCACGAAAATTCATCATTCCATACATCATTACATACAACACCATCATTCATAGCACTTTTAGACTTTAGTTTTTGGTATTTTTCTCTTCCATTCAACATTGGGATTGCTTGGATTCTTCCCCTTGAAGTTATTTTTGCTTCTTAATCAAAGAGTAAGATTTCTTCATCTCTTTTGTCTGATTTTAATTGTTGGGAGATTATTATTATTGCATGATCATGTTTATGATTGTTTTCTTTCCTTCAATTGAGATTATGATCCCATCCCCAAGCATGAACTAATTTCCTTGTTCTAGGATTAGGATGATTTGATTCAAACAAACAAGCATGAGTATTGATTAATTGATCGCTTTCTGGATAAATTGTTTTATTTGATAATTGATTGTCGATCAACTTTTGATTGTTTTGGGGAATAATTGAGATCGAGAGAAGATATTATTCCTGGACTAAATTTATTCGGGGGTTAGATATGAATCGAAATGTATTATCTAACCCCAGGTTTAATGAAAATAGCAAATTATGTTGGGATAGCCCTAACTGCAGAATACGAAAGTTATCGGACCTATGCCTAGTTTTTACATGTTTGTTATATTTGTTAACCGCATGATCAATTAATTGGTATTCTCGCTTGCAAGTTTGATGAGATGAATCCATAATCCTGACTTTCTTCCATATTTTTTCTCCTAGTTTAATCCTCGCTTAGTTTTAATTTGTCTTTTTAATTATTTTCTTTTAGTTTAAATAAAACCAACAAATTTGGTTAGAGTGTTTAGGATTTATTTTATGTCTATTGTGATACATAATAATTATTTGCCGGCTAAGTCTTCCTTGAGAGACGACTTGTGGTCAACTTGCTACCCTACGATTGATCTCGTTCTCTTGCGAGGATTGTTAAACTTATATAGGTGTTTAGCGGTCGAACAAAATTTTGGCGCCGTTGCCGGGGAAGGCTTTAGGCTTAATAATTATTTTGTTTATTTTTCGTGTTTCTAGATTAGGATTGTTTTTGTTTGTTTCTAGTTTAGGTTTATTCGTTAGGTGCGTTTGATCTGTTTTCTAGTGTTGTTTATACAAGCACCGGGTATGGCGACTAGTCAAGAGCAACCACCACGACCCACATTGGAAGAGAGCTTGAATTCTTTTATTCAAGTTAGTCAGCAAACACAAGAGTGGAATAACAGACGGTGTGAAACCTTGGAGGCCTCTCTTAAGCGAATTGCGACTCAAGTCGGCCAATTGGCTACGCAAGTTGGTGAAATAGCTCAAGATCTTGTCAAAAAGGACTTGTTGCCTCACAACCAGTAGCAAGTTCAAGCCGCCACTGATCTTGAAATTGATATTGCTAAAATTGAAAAGAAAGATGATGCAAGTGAAGAAAGCACGAATGAGGAGACAAGTAAGGGATTGTCCTTACACAAAACTGTCAATCCTTACAAATCTCCTAATCCATCCCCAAATCCACTCCCAAAGCAACAAGATCCAGATAGTTTTCTCATTAATATTATCTTTGGGAATGGTAAGAAAGTCGAAGGTATGCTTGATCTCGAGTCGGATTAACCTTATGTCTTACTCTATATTTAAACAATTAAATTTAGGAAAATTGAGGTCCACCAGATTATGTTTGCAACTTGCTGATTGGTCACTTAGGTATCCTAAAGGTATTATTGAAGATATTTACGTCCAAGTAGGTGGTCTTAAAATTCTCATTGATTTTGTTGTCTTGGATATGGGGAAGAATAAAGGTAATATTAAGGATCATACCATTTTGTTGGGTAGACCATTCATGGCCACCACTAATACTATGATAGATGTCAAAAATAGAAAACTAAGTATGAATGTCTTGGGAAAAACTATAACGTTTTCAATTTTTGATATAGCTCATGGTCCTGCTTGTGTTTTGCCTGATAATTTTATTATTGACTTTGTCGATCCTGCTGTGAAAGATATCTTGTGGCAGGAACATAATGAAATGCAACCGGATAAAAATTTCAAGGTGGTAAATAGGGTTTTGCTCGAAGATCCGCCTTGATTCTCTCCGTTGACACCGTCAAAATGGCGACGTTAAAAGAGCGCTTCTTGGGAGGCAACCCAAACATTTTTACTATTTCATTCTTCCAAAAAAAAAATCTAAAAAAAACGAAAAACAAATTGAAAAGAAAAAAAAATTGAAAAAAAAAATTCCTGAAAAAAAAATGAAAAAAAAAATTAAATTCTAAAAAAAAACGAAATAAATTCGAAAAAAAAACAGACGCACACGGGCATGTGGACGCACGCGATCCGACCGTGCGATCTACTCCTTGATTTAAATTGAATTGACGACGAGCTCCCCGGCTTCATCGGAACTATCCATGTAAGTATTTATTATGCATTCCTCTTTCTTTTGATAATTTCCTCATATGTTCGGGACGAAACATATTTTAAGTTTGGGGGTTGTCAAGAATGCGTAATCTAGTACTGTTGCATTTTGCATTGCATTTAGGACTGCATGTAGAAGTACTTGCATTGTTAATTTTCGGAAAAAAAAACTTGATTTTTCTGTTTATTTTTATTTTTTTGTTTTAAAGACGTTCCGTTTAGACGTTTAATTGCTTTTGTGTGTGGTTTTAATCCGGTTTTTATGCCCAGCTCCCTATGATTTTACTATGAATATTTTATGGTATGGGATAACTTACTTGGGGGATAACGTAATAAATTCTTGGGAGGAAAGTTAATCATTTGCTTGGCATGTGTTAAGAAAATTGGGTATTTGAGCATGTTGCGAAAAATAAGCTTGTGAGCTTTTGTGCCTTAACCTTATTTATATTATGCAGACTTATTTTTTTCTTGATTGTGCCATTCATGATTGATAGAACTCTAGAACTTGCTCTGGTATCTTCATCAAAGTCATGTGTGTGTGCAATTTTTGAAAATGATCTAAGGTCATCTTTGTTTAGCCTACTTAGCCTAAAAAGCCTACCTATGAACTCATGATTCCCTAGTTAGCCAATTTTGAGCGAAAACTTTTATTCTGAGCCACATTGATCTTTAAAATTTACATGTTTTTATTATCCTAAAATTTCTTGAGCTTAAAGAAAATGAATAAGTTTGGGGGAGATGTGGTGAAAATTTATGAAAAAGAGAAGTTGGCAAAAGAAAGAGGGATGAGCAGTATCTGGATAAATGAAAAAAAAATACATGAAGCTCGACCAAAAAAAAAAAGAAGAATAGAGAAAATCAAGCAAAGTTAAAAAAATTAGAGAAAATCGAGCAAAAAAAATATTCTGAAAATTATGAAAAATGAGAGCTTGAGGCTAAAGAAAAAGAAAAAAAGGCAAAAAAGGCCAAAGAATGAAAAAATGAGAAATAAGGGTGAAATTGAGTTGAAAACGAAAACTGATATTATGTTGAAATTGGGTTGGTGAATTGCAAGTATGTATGCTTAAATTCTATTTGCTCAAGTCAAGTCACTTAATCCAAATTTCTCTACCCTAATCAAAGAGTCTACATTACAACCAAATGAAAAGTCCTTTTTGATTATTAGATTGTGCACACAAAAGTGGCCGAGATGTTAGACGATTTGCAAGCCTATAGTAGTTCTACATTCACTGAATTGAATTTGAGCGTAAACACTATCCATACACTTTTGAGAGTCGAGTGATACACTACCTACTTGTGAGTCGCGATGTCGAGTACCCAAGAGAGTATTGACTATGCCGAGTTTATAAATGATGACTTCTTGATTATGCATTACATGGTTTTCTTAAGTATAAAGTCAAATGCTATTTAACGTTCATGGTGTTCTTGGGTGTTTGTTCATTTTTACCCCTTATATTGTTTTTCTAAATTTGCTCGAGGACGAGCAATGCTTTAAGTTTGGGGAATTTTGATGGGTGTAAAATTTACATGCATTTGAGGGTTTAAAATAATATATATTTGATGCATTTGCACGCATATTCAGTGTGTTTTGTTTGGTTTCCCTTGTTGGGCGTGATACTGCGTACTCTTGTGAATTTTGCAGAAAATGGAGCTAAATTGGATAAAAAGAGATATCACGTTCCAAAGTATAGGTCAAGAGCTAATGTACGAGCAAAAATATGAAGGAGAGAAGCATGAAAGGTCAAACAAAAGGAAATTTCCTTCAAAAACGACAAAACGCGCTAACAATTTCCAGCACTGGCAGGGTTTAGTATTTTGGCCATAACTTCCTCTACAAAATTGATATTGAGGTGATTCAAGTGACTATGGAAAGCTAAAAGAACGATCTACAACTTTCATGAAGGCCCCGAGATCAGATTACGATCTCACGATCCGAACGTGTGGGATTACACAGGCGTGCGACGTAACTGGGGCTGAATTGGTCTCATTTTCCTACTCAAACTTTGCAAGTGACCTCTCCAAGCATCTATAAAAGGGACCCAAGGCTATGCACGAAAATTCATCATTCCATACATCATTCCATACAACACCATCATTCATAGCACTTTTAGACTTTAGTTTTTGGTATTTTTCTCTTCCATTCAACATTGAGATTGCTTGGATTCTTCCCCTTGAAGTTATTTTTGCTTCTTAATCAAAGAGTAAGATTTCTTCATCTCTTTTGTCTAATTTTAATTGTTGGGAGATTATTATTATTGCATGATCATGTTTATGATTGTTTTCTTTCCTTCAATTGAGATTATGATCCCATCCCCAAGCATGAACTAATTTCCTTGTTCTAGGATTAGGATGATTTGATTCAAACAAACAAGCATGAGTATTGATTAATTGATCTGCTTTCCTGGATAAATTGTTTTATTTGATAATTGATTGTCTGATCAATTTTTGATTTTTTTGGGGGAATAATTGAGATCGAGAGAAGATATTATTCCTGGACTAAATTTATTCAGGGGGTTAGATATGAATCAGAAATGTATTATCTAACCCTAGGTTTAATGAAAATAGCAAATTATGTTGGGATATCCCTAATCTGTGAATACGAAAGTTATCAGACCTAGGCCTAGTTTTTACATGTTTGTTATATTTGTTAACCGCATGATCAATTAATTGGTATTCTGCTTGCAAGTTTGATGAGATGAATCCATAATCCTAGACTTTCTTCCATATCTTTTTCTCCAAGTTTAATCCTGCTTAGTTTTAATTTGTCTTTTTAATTGTTTTCTTTTAGTTTAAATAAAACCAACAAATTTGGTTAGAGTGTTTAGGATTTATTTTCTGTCTATTGTGATACATAATAATTATTTAGCGGTCGAACAAAGACCTTCCAGTGGTTGCTGGAATTGTTGTTGTTGCTAAAAACGCGCTGCGTTTGAAATATGTTGCTAGGATGATGATATCCTCTGCCGTAACTTTGTCTTTAAGAGACTTAGTGGTACACTTTAATGTATGTATTGTGTGGTTTGAACTGAGTATGTTTTTCCAAAATGTTCACCTTTATTATTTTCTTTGAGCATTCGGTTCGAAAAAGAGGGTAAAATCAAAAGATGGAGATAATCTATTCACCCCCCCTCTAGATTATCGTAGCCGCTTGGACTTACAAGTGGTATCAGAGCCAAACTCTTTGGCAAGCTCATTTCACATCGCGAGTGAAGAGGAACGATCGTCGGCTACGAACGAAGCTCATCTTACCGGCACCTCCACCACCAAGCCACCTCTATTTGATTCCAAAAATGATATATTTTGGAAAGAAAGAATGGAATATTACTTACAAGGTTGCGGGTTCGATATTTGGAACGTCGTCATAAATGGAGAAATCATTCCAATGATAAACACACCACACACTTCCAAAGGCTTCAAAGAGCTCAATGATGAAGAGAAAAAAATCATCTCCGTAAATGGTAAAGCTCTCAATATTTTATATTGTTCACTTACCAATTTGGAATATGATCTTATTGTAGGAATTCGATCGGCTCATGAAGTTTGGCAAAAATTAGAAGCCATTCATAAAGTATATGCAAATCGTAGGAGCAACTCAAAAGCATCTACTTCTCAAAGGGATACAAAGTCAAATCTAAGGAACAAGCCTTTTACAACTTCCAACTATGAAGTAGTCGAACAATGTCTTATGGGCATCGAAGAAGAAAATGAGGTATGTCTTAAACCCTCTACTTCCTATGATATTGTTATACAAAATGATTATAGTGATTTACAAGATGATTTTGATGACCTTCAAAATGAATTCCAAAGTTTACTTGTTAAGTACAAAAATTTGAAAAAAGAATTCAATGTTTTGAAAAATGAAAAGGATAGTTTATCTACTTCCTATGAATCACTATCATGTGCTCACACCACCACACTTAACAAGGTTAGAAACCTTGAAAAATAAAATAGTACTCTTGTTGAGGATATTAATTGTATGAAAAAGGATTTATCAAAATCCAACTTGAGTACCGATAAAATGACCAAGATTATTGATATTCATAATTGTGATAAAAGACTTGATCATAAGCCTAGTGTTGTTAATTATGTGAAAAGAAATCGAGTTCCTATGCATGTTGGTCATTATGCTCCAAAAATTATTACTTGCTTCTATTGCGGTAAAAAGGGTCATACGGTAAACACTTGTCGGGCTAGAAATAGTTCTAATTATTTTTGGAGACCTAAAAGTCTCAAGACTAATCCCAAAGGACCCAAGTGTAAGTCCAAGCGGCTACGATAATCTAGAGGGGGGTGAATAGATTATCTCCATCTTTTCGATTTCACCCTCTTTTTTTTAATCGAATGCTCAAACACAATAATAAAGGTGCGGAATGTAAACAACACACGTCGATTTAAAGAGGTTCAACCCACCTAGGGCCTAATCCTCTACCACCCCAGTATATCCGGGATGGATTTCAAAAAGAAAAAAGATTTTATTAATTTACCAAAAATTAATACAACACCAACTTACAACACCTTGAAGAGCACCACACTCTTCTTCAACAACACCTTTGAGATTACCACAATCTCACTTGAAGATTACCACAATCTCCAACGGCACCTTGTGAAGATTACCACAATCTTCAACCTTGAAGAATACCAAATTCTTCAACACCTCAATGCTAAGATTACCACAATCTTCTTACACCTAAGACCTAGATCACCCAAGTGTGTTCTTACCACAAGAACACTCACAATGATATCTTGTGTTGAATGATTACCCAAATTCAAGATTACAACTCGATAATTGATAATACAATAGAGTGCAAGTGTAATCAAGAAAAGCCTAGACCTCAAGAATGTGAAAGTGAATAGCTAGGCAAATTACAACAAGAAATAAGACAATGTAAGAACAAGTGTATTCTTGAGTGTATCTTGTTGTGTTGTAGTTTTCTCTCTTAAGTTGTTGCTTCAATTCTTCCTCTATTTATAGGAGATGATTGATACTTGATAGGCTCCTCTTGGAATCTGATATCTACAAAAATTGCAATTAAAATCAAGATTATAGCTGTTAGAAATCAATCCCACAATTTAAGGAAAGTTGTCTCCGCGACAACTTAGAATTTTGTCTTTGTCAAAGCATAGGGCGACCGGTCGCACGAAATAGAAGTTTGAAACATATCGCAACAAATTAACACAGGCGACCGGTCGGTGCACCTCGACCGGGTCGGGCTAAAGCGACCGTTGCACTGCCAAAACTGAAAGAACAAAGTTTACTGTTTTGATGTTTTGCTCCAGTGCACGTCGCTTTTTGGTTTGGTCGGCCGATCATTGCCTAAATGCAATGTTGTCCGATTTTTGACGAAAATAAACCTCAAGAAATACTCAAAAATTCGTAAAAACATTTTAAACCGATCGGGAGTATTTAGGACAACAATAGAAATATAGTTTTGAAGAAATAAAACATTTACACAAAAAGTGTTGTTCGATATAAATTCCAATAAATACTCCGAAAATAGTAGAGACATTTTAGATCAATTGGGAGTATTAGGACAACATAGTTTCAATGTAAAAACCCATTGACTTAAAAACATTAAATGTGTTGTCCAATTTTATATCGAAAATAAACTTGAGGAAATACTCCAAAAATATTAAAACCATTTTAAATCATTTAGGAGTATTTGGACAACCTTTAAAACCATTGTTTTGGTGTAAAATCAAAATCATCAAAATCATGATAAACCATTTATCAAACAATCTTCCCCTTTTTGATGATTACAAACCAAAACAATTTTAACGAGGTCGATTTTGAAAACAAAACAATTTTACCGGTTAAAGAGAACTATCCGTTGTGAGCGACAACATTCCATGCAATAAAAACACAAGGATTGGAGTAGAGATATTCAAACACATATAGCAAATGCTCCCCCTATCAACATGCACAACAAGAGTTATATAGAAGCAGCTTAAACATAAGCTAAAATATTAGCTTTTCGATATTGAGCTTAAGTATCAATAACTTAAAAGCTCCCCCTGTCAAAGATACATCATTAGAACCGTATATAAGTCCATACTACAACCAATGGACCATGATTCATACATAACCATAATGCACCAAGTGGTCTAAATATGATCCACAACTTATGGCTTTATGAAGCCATAGCTTATAGTTTCTTTTATTGAGCTAATGAGCTTATGACCATGATTCATACATAACCATAATGCACCGAGTGGTCTAAATATGATCCACAACTTATGGCTTTATGAAGCCATAGCTTATAGCTTCTTTTATTGAGCTAATGAGCTTATAACATGTTTCTCCCCCTTTGGAATCATCAAAAAGAATGTTAGCACGATAAATACATCATATATTCTTATCAAAGTGCGCAAGTAAACCGATGTATCGAGCCATTTGAACATTGAAGCTTTTAAATCAAATAGAAGAGTCGAATCATACGACTTGTAGAAGCTTATGAAAAATCATTTGATTTGCAAAAACATGATCTCTATAAATATATGAGACTTTTGAAATCGAGAGAGTCATGTAGGTGATGAATTTTTCATTGAAATGTTTTATCGAACACTTGGCGGGCGTCAAAAATAGAAAAAGTTATATATAGCCCTTGTAAGTGAAATCAAGCCAAGTTTTTCATCACCAAATACAATTTAACAAATATCATTCATCAACAATCAATAAGCTCATCACAAACATATATGAATTACATCAAGAAAAATACATATAAGCCACAAACTCAAGGGTTCAACCCAATTGAGCTAAAGATAGTGGAATTCTTACCATTCAATCGGTAAAGACGAGCAATGATGATGATAGTCGAGCTAGATAATCCCCAAAATATATAATTCATGCATCAAAACTCATTTGAAGTGAATTGTGTGTGAAATTTGCAAAGGGGACAAAAAATGGCCAAAATGTGTCAAAGTGACGAATGCTGAAGACAGAACCATTTTAATCCAAATTATAGCCTAGGGCGACCGATCGAGGTTGAGGGCGACCGGTCGACGTTGAGGGCGACCGGTCGACGTTGAGGGCGACCGGTTGCCCTCGACCCTTTCAGCCCACTGTCTGTCATTTTTTCCAAAATCCGAATTTTCAACCCAAAATCCGATTTTTCGCCCCTAAGTTTTAAAAACGTGCAAAATACAAACGTAGACCTCATTCAATATACATTATGTCATGATCAAGCTCGAAATGAGGTAAAATGAGGCGTTGAGCGATTAAAAAGTCCGCGAGAGATCCTTGAGACGGAATTACACACATCTCAAGTTTTGTTAAACGTGCAATCCCGTTAAACAAATTATCGAATCTCAATATGTTTAGTTCGATTATGACGAACCATATTTTGAAAAATTATTATCACCGGACTTGTTATCCCGAAAAATAATAACGTTTTGAGACTTTGGATACAACAAGTCATAAGAAAAAGTGCCTTTCAAATATTTGAAAATTTCTTTTAATGGCACTTTAATGAGATTCGTTGGGATAGTTTTTGAAGTCGAGCCATATAGACATAAGGCATATGGATTGTCGAGTCTATTGGAATAATACAAGAAAACATACCTCGAATTTGTTTGTCAACCGATATGCCTTTCTCAACCTTTGTCAATTTTTAGCCATAGAGGTTGAGATGGTTCTTTCTTTCTTCAATGCTTAACTTCTTCAAGAGTTCTTTTGAAATATAGCCATCTTCTTGGTCCAAGCAAGAAATTGAGCTCCCCCATCATACTTATTTCAAGCTCACCTAGTATCAACTTAGGAGAATCTCTTGCACAAAATATTCATTAGTAGCACCAAAAAATATTCTCATAAATATGCACAAGTAAACAATCTTGCCCTTTTTCAAAAACAAAGAGAGTAGTATCAACTTTACCTCTTGTAAAATCATTTAGCAAAAATAGCTAAGTCTATCAACCGTACAAGGCCTTTTAAAAAAATATTTGGCCTAGAAAAAATTTTAAACCCCGGAGGTTGTTTTACATAGACTTCTTCTAGAATAAAACCATTAAGAAAATAGGATTAAACATCCATTTGGTAAAGCTTGAAATTTTCTTAAAACAAGAATGGGCAAGTAAAATGCAAATAGCTACAAAATGTGCTATGAGTGCAAATGTTACACCAAAATCAATTACCTTCTTCTTGAAAATACCTTCGAGCTACTAACCTCGTCTTAGTTCGACCAATGTTGCCTTGGTCATCGAGTTTGTTCCGGAATACCCTTTTTGTCTTCTTCATCACTATCATCATAGGGCATCCAATTGATCTAAGGCGTTCATAGTAGAATATTTACATCCAAATATTTTGAGGTAACTAATATTTGGAGTATTTCATTTCTCATCTACACAACTTAACAAACTCATTAACGGCATCGCTTATATAAGCAAGAAAAAAATAGCCCAAGTGTAAAAACATGCCTCAATCATCAATCACAAAATATCTTGCAAAAGAGCATAGTAGGAATAGACACTATATATATATATATATATATATATATAGACCATGAGGCAAGAAACACATACTATGCATTTAGAAGATCATCAAGAGTCTAATAAATCATGCAAGTTCAAATTAGCTTAAGAAAGCTACAACAGGTCTCTTTTGAAATTTGAAAATCCGATAGCATATAATTGAGACCTCATTTAAAAGAAGTATTTGAACAAAAGTTGACAAAGCAAATATGTGCAATCAAATATCGAATAGTGCCTTTCAAAAAAAATCTAAAAATCCTCTTAATGGCACTTGTATGAAATACTATGAAAAACAAGCACATAGGCACATGGCAATACATATATCGAGTCTATAAGAGTAAGAATAACACAAGTAAATGTACCTCGATAATTTATGCCTTTCTTGACAAATAATGACGTAGATGGCCATTTGTGAAAAATGTAAATACTACACAATTCTTAAAATAACTCTAGAACAAATCATTATGATAAAAGTGTAGGCTAATAGATATCACAAGTAAGCTCATGCCATAAAAATCCATAAGATATGATAAACCACTTGAGTCTCAAAATGCACAAGAGTTTTTTTTTTTTTTTTTTAAAACATCATATAAGGTCTTCTTTTCAAAATATTATAAAACCACAAATATATATTGAAGACCTTAATTTTAAAATAAATATATGAAAACTCATTTTGCAAATAAGACACAAATAAAAACATGCATAATAGACAAATAAAATGCATATTCGAATGGGGAGATACGGGTTACCAATTACGCCATTTCCATGGGTTGTGCCGTTCCCATTGTTGATGATATCTTCCCCTTGAGAAGTCATTTTGTTGATGATGACTTCTTTGATTACTCCATTTCCAAGGTTTGTTACCTTCCCATTGTTGATGGTCTCTTCCTCTTTGAAAATCATCTTGTTGATGATGTCTTAGCCATTTCCAAGGATTGTGTTCTTCCCATTTTTGAGTATATCCTCTTCTTGGAAATTTGCTTTGTCGAAAATAGTTTCTCCTTCTTTGATCAAATGAAACGGTCATTTGATGCCTTCTTGGCGGTATGAATTTTCTTTGATCATTATTCCGCCGGGTACCTAATAAAACATTATTTTGTGGTACCCTCAAGTGTTTGGGTCCTTTAGGATTAGTTTTGAGACTTTTAGGTATCCAATAATGATTAGAGCTATTTCTAGCCCGACAAGTATTTACCGTATGACCCTTTTTACCGCAATAGAAGCATGTAATAATTCTAGGAGCATAATGACCAATGTGCTTAGAGACTTGATTCTTTTTCATGTGATTGACACCCTTAGGCTTATGATCAAGTTCTAGTTTCGATTTATCACAACAATCAACAATATCGGTCATCTTATCGGTACTCAAGTTGGATTTAGATAAATCATTTTTTAAGCAATTTATATCCTCAACAAGAATACTATTTTCTTTCTCAAGGTTTCTAACCTTATCAAGAGTGGTGGTGTGAGCACATGATAGTGATTCATAGGAAGTAAATAAACTATCCTTATCATTTTTCAAAACAATGAATTCCTTTTTCAAATTTTTGTATTTAACAAGTAAGTTTTGGAATTCATCTTGTAGTTCATCATAATCATTTTGCAAATCACTATAATCATTTTGAATAACAATATCATAGGAAGTAGAGGGTTTTAGACATACCTCATTTCTTCTTCGATGCCCATAAAACAGTATTCAACTTCTTCATAGTTGGAAGTTGTAAGAGGCTTGTTCCTTAGATTTGAGCTTGTATCCCTTTGAGAAGTAGATGCTTTTGTTTGACTCCTTTCATTTGCAAATACTCCATAGATGACTTCTAATTTTTTCCATACTTCATGTGCCGATCGAATTCCTACAATATGTTCATATTCCAAATTAGTAAATGAACAATACAAAATATTGAGGGCTTTACCGTTTAAGAAGATGATTTTCTTCTCTTCATCATTAAGCTCTTTGAAGCCTTTGGAGGTGTGTGGTGTGTCTTTCATCGGAATGGATTCTCCATTTATGACGGTGTTCCAAATGTCGAACCCGCAACCTTGTAAGTAGCATTCCATACTTTCTTTCCAAAAAATAAAATTTTTGGAATCAAATAGTGGTGGCTTGGTGGTGGAGGTGCCGTATAGATGAGCTTCGTTCGTAGCCGACGATCGTTTCTCTTCACTCGCGATGTGAAACGAGCTTGCCAAAGAGTTTGGCTTTGATACCACTTGTAAGTCCAAGCGGCTACGATAATCTAGAGGGGGGTGAATAGATTATCTCCATCTTTTCGATTTCACCCTCTTTTTTTTAATCGAATGCTCAAACACAATAATAAATGTGCGGAATGTAAACAACACACGTCGATTTAAAGAGGTTCAACCCACCTAGGGCCTAATCCTCTACCACCCCAGTATATTCGGGATGGATTTCAAAAAGAAAAAAGATTTTATTAATTTACCAAAAATTAATACAACACCAACTTACAACACCTTGAAGAGCACCACACTCTTCTTCAACAACACCTTTGAGATTACCACAATCTCACTTGAAGATTACCACAATCTCCAACGGCACCTTGTGAAGATTACCACAATCTTCAACCTTGAAGAATACCAAATTCTTCAACACCTCAACAAGAAGATTACCACAATCTTCTTACACCTAGCACCTAGATCACCCAAGTGTGTTCTTACCACAAGAACACTCACAAGGATATCTTGTGTTGAGTGATTACCCAAATTCAAGATTACAACTCGATAATTGATAATACAATAGAGTGCAAGTGTAATCAAGAAAAACCTAGACCTCGAGAATGTGAAAGTGAATAGCTAGGCAAATTACAACAAGAAATAAGACAATGTAAGAACAAGTGTATTCTTGAGTGTATCTTGTTGTGTTGTAGTTTTCTCTCTTAAGTTGTTGCTTCAATTCTTCCTCTATTTATAGGAGATGATTGATACTTGATAGGCTCCTCTTGGAATCTGATATCTACAAAAAATTGCAATTAAAATCAAGATTATAGCTGTTAGAAATCAATCCCACAATTTAAGGGAAAGTTGTCCAACGCACAACGGTTAGAATTTTCTTTGTCAAAGCATAGAAGCGGCCGGTCGCACGAAAATAAGTTTGAAACATATCGCAACAAATTAACACAGTAGGCGATCGTCGAGTGCACCTCGACCGGTCGAAGGCTAGGGGCGACCGGTTGCAGACTGCCAAAACTCGAAAGAACAAAGTTTACTTTTGATGTTTTGCTCCCTGTGCACGGCCGCCTCTTTGGTCGACCAGGTCGGCCGATCATTTAAATGCAATGTTGTCCGATTTTTGAAAAATAAACCTCAAGAAATACTCCAAAAATTCGTAAAAACATTTTAAACCGATCGGGAGTATTTAGGACAACATTAGAAATATAGTTTTGAAGAAATAAAACATTTACACAAAAAGTGTTGTTCGATATAAATTCCAATAAATACTCCGAAAAATAGTAGAGACATTTTAGATCAATTGGGAGTATTAGGACAACATAGTTTCAATGTAAAAACCCATTGACTTAAAAACATTAAATGTGTTGTCCAATTTTATATCGAAAATAAACTTGAGGAAATACTCCGAAAAATATTAAAACCATTTTAAATCATTTAGGAGTATTTGGACAACCTTTAAAACCATTGTTTTGGTGTAAAATCAAAATCATCAAAATCATGATAAACCATTTATCAAACACCAAGCACTTGAGGGTACCACAAAACAATGTTATATTAGGTGCCCGGCGAAATAATAATCGAAGAAAATTCATACCGCCTAGAAGACATCAAATGAGCATCTCATTTGATCAAAGGAGAAGATATCACCACAATGAATTTCCAAGAGAAAGACACTTTCAAAAATGGGAAGGCCACAATGCTTGGAGATGGAACAATTGGAGAAGCCATCATCAACGAGATAATTTTCAAAGGGGAATATATCATCAACAATGGGAAAGGCACAACCCATGGAAATGGCGAAATTGGTAAACCGTATCTCCCTATTTAAATATGTATTTTAATTTTTATGCATGTTTGTATTTGTGTCTAAATTGCAAAATGAGTTTTCATAATTTTAAAATTAAGGTCTTCAATATATATTTATGGTTTTACATTTTTTTGAAAAAAGAGACCTTGTATGATGCTTATTTTAAACTCTTGTGTATTTGCTTAGACTTAATTGTTTTATCATCTCTTATGGATTTTTATGGCATGAGCTTACTTGTGATATCTCTTATTGTTTTAGCCTACACTTGTATCATATTCGTTTTGTGCTATACTTGTTAAGATATGTGTAGGATATATATTTCCACATCCTCTTCAAGAAATGCTTGAACTATCGAGGTACGCTCATTATTATTATTCATATCATAGACTCGATACATGTTGTGCCATATGCCTATGTGCTTGTTTTATACAAGTGCCATTAAGAGGATGTTTTGATTTTTTTGAAAAGGCATTATTTGACATAGCTTGTTTTATCCAAGATTTGTAAAGGATTATATTTTGTTTTGATAAAACAATTGATCTACTAAGTTATGCATTTTATTGCACTTATAAATACCATTATTCTTGGATGCTTATGTCAAAGCTCTTGTTCATATGATTCTTGTAAATGAGGTCTCAACTATGTGCTCTCGTATTTTCATATTTCAAAAGAGACCTTATATATTTTCTACAAGCTTATTTGAACTTACATGTTGTATTATATTCTTGATGATTTTCTTTAAGCATAGTATGTGTTACTTGCTATAGTGTCTCTATCATTCGATATCACTATGCTCTTGTACAAAATTCTTTGTTGAGATTTTTCAGAAATTTTTGGTATTTTGGAATAAGTTTGATGAACAAGGCAAGGTTAGTAGCTCAAAGGTATTGTCAAGTAGAAGGTATCGATTTTGATGATTCATTTGCACCCGTAGAAAATTTAGAAGCTATTCGCATTTCACTTGCCCATTCTTGTTTTTAAGAAAATTTCAAGCTTTACCAAATGGTTGTTTAATCCAATTTTCAAAATGGTTTTATTCAAGTAGAAGCCTATCGGGGTTTGAAAATTTTTATAGGCCAAATGATTTTTATAAAAGGCCTTGTTTATGTTTAAAACAAGTACCCCGTGTATGGTTTGATAGACTTAGCTATCATTTGCCAAATGGTTTTACAAGAGGTAAAGTTGATACTACTCTCTTTGTTTTTGAAAAAGGGCATGATTGCTTATTAGTACATATTTGAGTTGATTTGGTGCCACTAATGAATTTTTGTGCAAGATATTGTTCTAAGTTGATGTTAGGTGAACTTGAGATGATCATGATGGGGGAGCTCAATTTCTTTGTTGGAATTCAAGTTCAACAATGCCAAGAAGGTGGTTATATTCCACACTCAAAGTATACAAAAGAAGAAGTGAGACATTGAATAAGAAAGAACCATCTCAACCTCTATGACTACCATGTAAAGATTGACAAAGGTTGAGGAAGGCATATCGGTCAACAAACATATTCAAGGTATGTTCATTCACTTTTATTACTCCCATAGACTCGACATTCCATATGCCTTACGTCTATATGCTCGACTTCAAAAAACTATCCCAACGAATCTCATTAAAGTGCCGTTAAAAGAAATTTTCAAATATTTGAAAGGCACTTCTTCTTATGACTTGTATATCCATAGTTTTAAAACATTCTTAGTTTTCGGGTAACAAGTCCAGTTTTTATTATACGGTTTTTCGTATTCAAAACATAGTTCGTCATAATCGAACTAAACATATTAAGATTGGATATTTTTTTAAGGGGATTGCATGTTTTAACAAAAACTTGAAGATGTGTTTAATTCTGTCTCAAGGATAACTCACAGATCTTTTAATCGCTCACCGCCGAGTATTTTACCTCATTTTGAGCTTGATTATGACATAATGTATATTGAATGAGGTCTACGTTTGCATTTTGCACGTTTTTAAAACTTAGGGGCGAAAAATCGGATTTTTGGATCAAACTTCGGATTTTTAGACAGAACTCAAATCGTGAGGCCGATCGGGCAAGGCCGACCGGTCGCCCATGCCGTCGACCGGCCGCCTTGCCCATGACCGGTCGCCTAAGGGATTTTTGGTTTAAAATGGTTCTGCTTTTCCGCACTTAGCATTTTTGGCTTTTTGATTCATTTTTCGTCCCCTTTGCAAATTTCACACACAATTCACTTCAAATGAGTTTTGTTGCATGAATTACATAGTTTGGGGATTGTCTAGCTCGATTATCATCATCATTGCTCGTCTTGACCGATCAAATGGTAAGAATTCTACTTCCTTAATCTCAATTGGGTTGAACACTTGAGAACTTGACCTATATGTACTATCTTGATGAAATCAGTATATGTTTGTGATGAGCTTATTGATTGTTGATGAATGATATTTATTAAATTGCATTTGGTGATGAAAAACTTGGCTTGATTTCATTTACAAGGGCTATATATATCTTTTTCAATTTTTTACGCCCGCCAAGTGTTCGATAAAATGTTTCAATGAAAAATTCATCATCTACATGATTCTCTCGATTTCAAAAGTCTTATATATTTATAGAGATCATGTTTTGCTTATCAAATGATACTTCATAAGCTTCTACAAGTCGTATAATTCGACTCTTCCCTCCTATTTGGTTTAAAAGCTTCAATGTTCAAAATAGCTCGATACATCGGTTTAGTTGCGCACTTTGATATGAATATATGATGTATTTATCATGCTAACATTCTTTTTGATGATTCCAAAGGGGGAGAAATATGTTATAAGCTCTTTAGCTCAAAGAAGCTAAGATAAGCTTAACGAAAAGAAGCTATAAGCTATGGGCTTCATATAGCCATAGTTGTGGATCATATTTAGTCCACTTGGTGCATTATGGTTATGTATGAATCATGGTCCATTGGTTGTAGTATGGACTTATATACGGTTCTAATGATGTCTCTTTGACAGGGGGAGCTTTTAAGTTTTTGATACTTAAACTCAATATCGAAAAGCTAAGATTTTAGCTTATGTTGAAGTTGCTTCTATATTACTCTTGGTGTGCATATTGATAGGGGGAGCATTTGCTATATGTGTTTTGAATATCTCTACTCCCATCCTTGTGTTTATATTGCGCGGAATGTTGTCGCTCTCAACGGATATTTAGTTTTGACCGGAAAACTTGTTTTGTTTTCAAAATCGCCTCTCAAAATTGTTTTGTTTTCAAAATCGGCCTTGTTAAATTGTTTTGGTTTGTAATCATCAAAAAGGGGGAGATTGTTTGATAAATGGTTTTATCATGATTTTGATGATTTTATTTTTACACCAAAATAATATTTTTTTAAAGGTTGTCCAAATACTCCTAAATGATTTAAAATGGTTTTTAATATTTTCCGGAGTATTTCTTCAAGTTTATTTTCGACAAAATTGGACAACGCTTTTTAAATAATTTTGTGTCAAATGTTTTTACATCAAAACAATGTCCTTGTATGTTGTCCTAATACTCCCGATTGGTCTAAAATATTTTTACTATTTTTCGGAGTATTTCTTGAAGTTTATTTTCGATTTAAAATTGGACAACACTTATGTTTCAAGCTCGACCAGTCGCCCTATAGGGCAACCCATACCTGTGTTGAGTTTTGGAACAGAAAAAGGACGGAGGAAAACCCGAGGGGGCGGCCCAGGTCGACCGGGAGGTTGACCGGTGAGGGCGGCCGATCGACCATGGGCGGCCGTGCTCAAGACACCTCAAGAAGTCGTGTTCTCTGTTTTGCATTTGCTACCCCAACCGGTCCAACATGAGGGGGCGACCAGGTCGACCCCTGCGACCGGTCCCCCTGTGTAAATTTCGAAAATTACATTTCAAACTTATCTCTGCGCTTATCGGTCGAACCCCTCTTTTTGACAAAGAAACTATCCGCCGAGTTTGCGGACAACTTTTCCTTAATTTGAGGGGTGATTTCTAACACCTATTTTCTTCAATTGTCTTGGTATTTTTACGTAATTCATGTCCCCAAGAGGAGCCTATCATGTACAAGACATCTTCTATAAATAGAGGAAGAATTGAAACAACACAATATGAGAGGAAACTACAACACAACAAAATACACTCAAGAATACAGACGTTCTTACATTGTCTTATTTCTTGTTGTAATTTGCCTAGCTATTCACTTTCACATCCTTGAGGTCTAGGCTATTCTTGATTACACTTGCACTCTATTGTATTATCAATTATCGAGTTGTAATCTTGAATTTTTGGGTTATCATTCAACACAAGATATCCTTGTGAGTGTTCTTGTGGTAAGAACACACTTGGATGATCTAGGTGATAGGTGCAAGAAGATTGTGGTGATCTTCTTATTGAGGTGTTGAAGAATTTGGTATTCTTCAAGGTTGAAGATTGTGGTAATCTTCACAAGGTGCCGTTGGAGATTGCGGTAATCTTCAAAGGGAGATTGTGGTAATCTCAATGTGGTGTTGAAGAAGAGTGTGGTGCTCTTCAAGGTGTTGTTGTAAGTTGGTGTTGTATTAATTTTTGGTAAATTAATAAAATCTTTTTTCTTTTTGAAATCCATCCCGGATATACTGGGGTGGTAGAGGATTAGGCCCTAGGTGGGTTGAACCTCTATAAATCGACGTGTGTTGTTTACATTCCGCACCTTTATTATTGTCTTTGAGCATTCGGTTCAAAAAAATAGGGTAAAATCAAAAGATGGAGATAATCTATTCACCCCCTCTAGATTATCGTAGCCGCTTGGACTTACATTTGTGAGTCAAGTACTGAGCTGCATGACCAAGTGAGAAATATGCAGGCTCAACTACGACCTAGTACAAACGAGCAGGACCTGACTAGCCATCAGGTGGAGGAAGAGTTGGAAGGCTGCCAACAGACCCTCGCCTTTATACAAGATTGTTCCTTAGAGTTCGCCAGAGTCAACATGTAGCATGGATTTTCAGCAACTCAAACCGCACCAATAAAGAATGATCTAGAGGAGATCCCAGATAGAACCATGGAGATCGATAATAGTGCCCTCAGTATTGTGACTGATGCTTTGGGTTGTGAGTATATATAAGTATTATATATTGCCATTTATTCCGACTTTGGATTTAATAATAAATCTCTATTTGGTTCCTTTGTTCTCGGGATTTGTCTCCTTTTTATGATTGACTTTTTGGGATCCTTTTTTGCTATCTCTAACTGACTATGTTTTGGTGAAGGCATGACGTAATATTTTCTGGGTTCTTGCCTGAAGTTGGTGCTAGGTTGTTTTTGTCTTAGAGTGATGCCTTATGCATTAATGATTTTGGATTTTGAGCTTTTATTTTTTTGCTCAATATCTGTTGGCATTAATTGTCTGCATCTTCCTTTATTTTGATTATGGTTAAGCCTTTTTGAATCCGATGATTGTTTGTTCCTTGATCCCCACTTAATTTGTGAGGGACTATATCTCTCAGTTGTTTGGTTCATGACTGAGGGGTTGATGCAGGCGGAAGCCAAAATACAAAGAAAACACTCACCAAAAAACACATGTTTAATATGAAAGAGATTAATCACAATTGTTTCAATAATAATTCAACTACCTAACAATAATAACAAAGAAAACACTTATAAGATTGGACTCAACTAATATAAAAATTCGTAACTATTGAAGTCATTTAAAATACATAGAAAGATACCTATAAAGAATTCTTTTTTTGAGTTAAGATACCCAGAAAGAATTCTTTCCGAATACAAATCTTGCAATTTCCCCCTCTTATTCTGGACATTTTTTTTATAGTTATTATTCTTGACATTTTTGTTCATACATAAATACGAGTTAAGTTAAGGGATAAGGACAAAAATACTCAATATTCCTGAAAAAAAGACACATTTATGCTCTTGGTCTTTTTTCTGGACCTTCCTACGATCCCGCCCATTTTTCCCGACTTTTTTACACTCCCGCCAATTTTTCAGGATTTTTGACGTTGTTGTTTCGTACATGTTTCAAATATGTTTCGTCTAATAAAATTTCAGTGAAAAAATAATTTTGGCCCCCAATCTTATAAACAATCAAGAAATATACACATAACAACACATATTAAAACAAAACATATTAAAAATAATATAAAAAAGAATTATTAATAGAAAAACACAATTCAATTTTTGATTCAATGCGTACATCGAAATCATATAGAAACAACCAATAAACAACATAACAACATTAAAAACTATATAGAAACAACCGCGAAACAATATAAAAACAACACAGAAACTAAAAGAGTTTAAAATAGGTAAAAAGTTGTATTGAAACATCAAATACAACCCAATGAAGAAAAATTAGAACAACATTAAAACATTACATAAACAACCCAAAAACAATAGAAACAACATATGAGCAAAAAAAAAAGCGTAAAATATAGGTAAAAATTGCATCAAAACATAGAAACAACCAATAAACAAAATAAACAACATAGAAACTAGTACGAAACAAGAGAAATAACATAGAAATCAATACATGAATAAAAAAATTGAAAAAATTGTAAAAATGTCCAAGAAAAAATTGCAGGAACGTAAAAATGTCCAAAAAAGAGTGGAAAGCATATTTAGTGTCTTTCCTTCCGAAATGTTGGGTATTTTTTGAATTAACTCTTAAGCTAATGTAGAACCTAGGCCCATATTAAAATGCTTGAGTCCAATAGAAAACTGGGCCAAAAGTTTCATATTTTACATAATCAGCCCAGAGTCCATACAGTGGAACCCCAATGGCTCACGTAGTGCGGCCGCTAATTCGATGGCCTTGGTGGCGCCACCCTCACTCGACCATCTCTCATCTCATCAGCCTCCGTGCGTCTTCAACACGCGCCGCCACCAATGTTCTGTTCTTCGCGTTCTTCTCAACCTCATACCGCCAAGTTCATTTCAGCTCAAAAGCTCTTAAATTGCGTGGCGTCAATTCGCTCCCCGACGTTAACGAGAGCGACGATGAATTCTCTGATAGCAGCGAAACAAAGAAGAGCCGCAACGAGAGAAAGCGCGAGGGTCGACGCGCCGTGCGCTGGGGTATGGAGCTTGCCAACTTTTCTCCTCCTCAAATCAAACGCATTCTTAGGTATTGTTATCTGAAAACTGCAATTTTATCCTCAATTTTTCTTTTCAAATTATAATAGTATCGCGAGAACTAAGCATTGGATTTTGTATTTTCCGTGTGTCTGTGTTTGCAGAGTGGCTGATCTTGAGCAAGAGGTGTTTGATGCTCTTATGTTAGTTAAGGTGATTGATTTGTATTTTTTCGATGTTTTTTGTTCAGTGATGATATCTCATTGGTTTATTTTTCCTGGTCATCTATCTCGTGTGACGTGGAAGAACATAAGGTGTTTGATATTTTGTCGCAGAGACTAGGCTGTGATGTTAAAGAGGGAAAGCGAAGACAATTCAATTACATTGGTAAGAAAGGACTCAAAGATGATGTTTATTGATGCTGCTGCATATTCTTATTTCTATACAGATAAAGGAAGGAAATTTGTTTGTGATGAGAGAGATCTTATTTATTTGATTGGTTCGTAAAATATTAGTGGATTAAATTTGGGAAAAGGGGAAGATAGGATTATGATAAGCTTAGTGTTGAATTGAGTTGATACAGATACATTAACTGTGGATCATTACAAAAAACCATTCAGCCTGAAAGAACTTGAATAAATGTTTAATGCAATGTTTGATAAGCTAGGAGTATGATAAGCTAAATGTTTGTGGTTGAACTGTTTTATCTTTTTCGTGACTTTCACAATATTGGGTTTCGCACTCGAGAGCATTGAGAGGAGTGCAATGTCATTAGTTTATCATTTGTTGTATGTCAAAGTAGGTCTCTTTTCAGAATTGGATGACATTTTTTTCTGTGGTGGCAAATGATTTTTATTGTTATTTTAAACAGATTTTCATTATCTTTAGTTTAACGTGAAGCCTGCTTCAAAGTGTATGACTGTTTGAGATACATAGTATATTACATCTTCATACGCACATAACACAATCAATGGATATGGTAGGAAGACTGCTACGAGAAGTGGAGCCTGAACTAATGGATGATTTAATTCAGGCCACAAAAGACGGGGACCAGAGTAAGTTTCAAGATTTATCAGGTACAAAGATATTGGTTGCTGATGACGAAGAAGAGGTAGAAGAAGAAATTGTTGAGGAGGATGAAGAAGAGGTATGTTTAGAACAGTTGACATATAGTATTTTATGTGTTAGCTACTTTTGATGAAACCTTGCTCTTACTGATGGTCTTTCTCATCAACCTTGATGGTCCATTGGTAATTGTATTTTATATGTTTGATGAAACTTTACTCTTACTGATGTCCTCATGATATTTTCTTATTTTATTATGTATATCTGCAAGAAGCACTAGAGCCATGTTAATGGTAATTTTCTTAAATCTTATCCTCCACGATCACTTTCTAGTGATAGATTTTTCATGATAAGAGAACTCTTGTACGCCATTAATTTTCTCACTAGTTCCCCTTGCAATATGTTTTACATGTTCAGTTTGAGGAAAGTCTATTTTGTTAGTGATCATGTTTCATATAATTTTATTTTCTCACTAGTTCTCCTTGAGATATGTTTTACATATTCAGTTTGAGGAAAGTCTACTTTGTTAGTGATCATGTTTCAAATATTTTTTATTTTTGCGATGGATAAATATATGTTTCCATTGTCTTGCTTCACAGGATTCCATGAACAGTGGTGTTGTAACCAGATGGTATGACGGTCTGATCAATAAGGATATTAGCATTACCAATGAGATTTATTCACTTCGGGAAGTTGAGTTTGATCGTCAGGTCTGTTTGATATACTGTCTTTAGAATTGCTAACTAAAGAGAAACCACACGTGCTCTTAATTTTGTTTAAGTTGATAACTTCCTATTTGTTGTCCCTTTTCATGGAGTTTTTTCTGGTTCAAATAATTTGTAGTGTTATAATTCTGTTATTTGTTTTACCCACTACAAATTTCAAATTACTTGCCCCATAAGTTCAAAAACACAAATTTCATAATGAAGAAGTCCTGTAACCTTTCAGCATTTGTATGCGATCATATGGTTACGGAGGCCATATGTCTGAAGTTTCCATTATTTATTTTATAATGGTGTAGAAGTTGAATTCTTCATTCACCTGACCAGTGGATTCTGTAATAATTTATTAAAAAACCATGTTTCTCCATTTAATAAAAAACTTCAGGTAGAAAAAATGAAAATGAGAGGTAAAGTCCTATTGTTATATTGGGAGAAGCTTGGAATGCCTTGGTAGACTTATTTTTGCCGTTTGAGGACTTAAAAGAAACCTCACAAATGTGACAGTATTAGCCATGTATTGGCATTTCAACATTTAAAACTCTGACGGGTCGATTACATATTTGTTGCTTCTAAAATGCTCTCTTGATGATTTTTAGTTTCCCTTGTCTTGCTATTGTAGGAGCTTCGACAATTGGTTAGGAAAGTGCATTCGACACTAGAGTATGAAGCCAATTTAGAGGGAAATGGAAAACAAGATGCTGCTGCTGTGAATGCAAGAAGATCTCTCTCTCGTTTTCTCCGAGATCTTGCGGAGCAACTTCCAGCTGAGTAGCATGTCGACCCACTTCATGTATCATTATATAGGTATTTGAACAACGTACACTGAATTTTGAAAATTTAGAATTCCATCCATCCCTTTTCTATCTATATTCCCAATCAGCACCCCCGGGATAAAAAAGAAGAAATAATGGCAAAGAAAAGGGGTAACTCATAGATAACACTAAGGCTTAATTGGAATTTTAGTCTTTAAAACTCTTAGGGGTTGCCAATCTTGTTCTGTAACTTGTTGATGTGGAAGTTTCGGTCCTTGACGCTTTTACCATTCAGTCAAATAGCAATTCCAGTCTTGTAACTTTTAACTGGCGTAGATATTTTGGCTCAACAAGAGTATTGTGGGAACAAATGTAATATTGAAGCACTCAATTGAAAACAAATGTAATATTGAAACACTCAGTTGGGAACAAAATCACACAATATCATAACTTGTAGGACAAAAAAATTGCACAAATTAGAACTTATGACTTGTGAGATCAAAATTGCACACAATTAAGATCTTATGAGCTCAAAATTGCTACCTAAAATATTTATTGGACCGAAAATTGCTAGCCATGGGACCAATTTGCAATTAAGCCTAACTAGAGGACAAGAACTCACTTGTATTTAGTGATAAAGATATGTGCCAATTTGCTGGGAAATATCAATCCCTTATCGCTAACAATGTCATTTTGCATGTGGTTCCTTTTTTCACCAGCCAAAGTATAAGAAGTTAAAGGCATCTACAGAAACGTTAAAATGGCTGATGTTTTCTGTTGAAAAAAGTTGTAGCAATTTGACAAAAGCTTCTGAATGATTGAATTTGGTCGTAAACTATATGATAAACCATATGAAAATATCCCCTGCTGTGACAATCCTTGGACCCTCCAATTCTTTGATGTCAATATTTTGGAAAACATGGAAAATGTCCATTATAGCTTAATCTTGTCCACGCCTTAGTTTTTTGTTTCCTCTTGTTGTCAACATCCTCGACCAATTATAAAAGTGGGGGATTGAATCTGTCAATTATATATCGCGTCCACAGAATTTTTTGTGTCCAATTTTACTTTGCCGAATCTGATTGATCACAAAAATAACTTTAATTGTTCTTCTTTTGTAATTGATCATTTCCTTTGAAGTATGATCAATCGCATAACAATCATATCATGAGAACAAAGTAGCAATTGTGTTTGCGTGATTAATTTGTATTGCTTGTCTCAGTTTGTAGTGAACCCGAAAGCTTTTGAGATTTGAAACATAACGTTATTACAAAGATATAATTTTAATTTGCCCCCAATTTATTCATGTTTTTCTATTTTGCTCTCTTAATTTTGAATTGTTCTATTTTATCCCTAAACTTTACAAATTGTTGCACTTAGCTTATAATTTCCAAATTTGCTCCTCACTTTTAGTCAATTGTCGTAGCTATTGACAATTATTTGGATCGATTTTCTCTCAAAATCTTCTCATCTTTTTAGTCAATATACAAATAGTATATTTTCATTAGTAAACTTAGGCTATGATTCCATTTCCAGATAGTACAAAACAAAATAATCATAAAGGTTTAAAGGTTAAATTTGAAAATTATAGGCTAAGTGCAACAATTTGCAATGTTGAAGGATAAAGTAAAACATTTCAAAGTTAAATGGCCAAAGTAGAAAAACTCACATAATTTGGAGGGCAGATTAAAATCACCTCTATTACAAATTAGGATTAGTTGCAAAAAATACCCTCGAGGCTCAGTTTAATTATAAAAAAAATTCAAAATGTTCCCTTGACGCTTGTTTTTATGTTACAAATTACACTATGAAAATTGAGGAGGAAGATATTTGTTAAGTAAATACAAACCAGTACATCTCAGTGGTAGTTTTTGTAATTTATCTTACTAACTATTTTAGATCAGAAACTTGAAAGTTTACCATTTCTGTGTCATATCAAATAGTTCCCCACAGTGTTATCAAAGTGAAATGGTTGCCAAGTCCTTTTCTTTCAACTTGACATACAGTTTGCTACATCTAAGTTACAATAATTCGGGTACAGTAAGTAGCTTTATGCAGTTGCAATACCTAACTTTAAAGTTCCAATTTGCAATGAGGGCCAAGTGGGAACAATTGGATAAGATTGGCCCACTAGACGCATTCAATGACGCCATATAATACTCTATTAAGGACTGGTTTGCTCTTTTTACTATTTAATTTATTTTATAATACATTTTTTTATGTCCGTAAGAATTCTTTAATATATATATAATTTTATATATATGTGTTAGCTGCTATACGTCATTATTATTAAAATAAATGAATATAACCATGAATGATAAGGACACTAAATAGTACATGAAATAGGCTGTCCGTAAGATTTCATGTAACTCAAAAGGTGGAATAATTTTTTTATAATCAAGTCATATGATCAGAAACTACTAATTTTATATTCATAAATACTATATATCCGATGAATCGTGGCATAAACGAGATTAATTTTATTGGTACATGTTGTGTCCAACGCTTCATTGCGATTTTCTGATTCTACAAATCAGTTTGATCTGTCCATGTTTAAAATTCCGTGTTACATATGTATAAGTTTTTGATTTGTAGGTCTTGTATTTGTTTTCTACTCGATGTTGTCATCCGTTGTAAATATCTTATGATAAATTAAACTTATTTTGAATCAAAAAGATATTATTCATTCATGCACAATGATGTCATTTAATGTCCACATCCCTCCTGGTTCAGCCAAATAAGTTTTTGACAATATTAATAAAACTTTGTAAGTATTTGGAGGGGGCAAATGCTTTTTGAGATTGTTTAAAGGGTATCAAATACACGAATTACAGTTGAAAGAGGAGCAAAATATAAATAATATAAATAATTAGTGGAGATATCAGGGTCAAATTGACAACCTGATATCTGACTATTGAAGATTCGAAAACAAACCACATCTGTTAGAATTCCATGTAGAAGCTTATTAGGTTGAAAATGCAGCCAGACAAGTTTAGTCAAAATTTGCTAATTTGAACATAGGAAATAGAAACAAATGGGCTTGTCCGGGTTTTAAGGAAATACGGGTCAAGAGACAAACATTATCCGATAATTGACATCCAAACAAAAGATTATAAATATAAAAACAAAACGTGCACCTTTTAAATTCTTAAATTAAATTACCTGTCGAGTGAAAAAGGTAAAAGGTTGCCAATTAGGACTTTCTTCGAGTCTTTCAGTTAAGCAGAGAAAGCCGCCAGCTGCTTCGATTCCCGGAAGGGTTAATGGAATTGGAGCAAAGGCTGCGCATAATTTTTAGTATGACTTTTACTAGCATATATCTTTGGAATTGTAATTTAATAATCATCTACTTATAATATATGTGATTTAGTGATTAACTATTTTTCTTTAAATTCGGCATCTGTCATTGTAAAGAATCGAACTCGTGCCTCTTCACTGAAGAGTAATATATGTGGCTACTGGGCTAACCCTAATGATTAACTGATTATGAACATTAATTTCCTCCGATATAAATTATATAAGACGAAATAATATTTTGTTATTTGAATTATTCTTTTTTATGCTTTGTCATCTAGATAATTTTTTGTAGTATTTTGTCATTTATATGATTTTTACTTATGGTAATATATGATCAGGTCGTGACTAGGGATGACAATGGGTAGGGTACTCATCCATTTAAGAGTATCCATACCCGAATCCTATAATATTATTACTACTTGTACCCGTCCCGAACCTGCGTAAAAAATTACATCTATTACCCATAACCATCCCAAAATTATTTGATAATACCCGCATACTACCCGTACCTGCCCAAAACCCGTTTATTTTATAAAAATATTCTAAATGTATAAATATTTAAATGGCTATATATTTAAATAGGTACTCTAACACAAATAAATTATTATATAAGATTATTCATCAATTAAATTAAAATAAACACATATTTAATCGCATAACTTCTTGCAAACTATCGGTGCAACCAGTTTTTAATTTGACCGAATGAAGTGGGGTAGTAAGCAACTGTATGTTTTAATTGTGTATATAAAGCTTTCTATTTAAGTTAAAAATATTTTCCATAATTATTCTGAAAATATTTTGTTATATATCTATATATATTTTTATATGAAAATATTTAAAATGGGTACTTATATGGTCGGGTATCCACGGATACCGTATACCCATACCCATACCCAATTATATAAAAGGGTCCGGGTAGAAGGTACCCTAGGGGACAAATTTGTACCCATTTATAATTGGATATTGATTTTCCATCTCATACCCATCCCAAACCCGAATAAACTTACCAATATCCATTCCAATAGGGTTTGGGCGGGTGGGTACTCGCATCTACCCATTCCGTTGCCATCCCTAGTTGTGACGGTATACTCCGCTAGACTTATTTTAGAGGACTCATATGGATTGTTTTTTCTTTTCTTTTTTAGAATAGTGAAGTCAATTTGGAGATTTATGACTTTTTGTTAATGTTTCTATATTTTTATTTTCCAACTATTTATAAAAATGGAATCATATTTGTTTACAAATTTTCCAATGGAAATTATCATTTTCACTTTTTCTTCATATATAACTTGGCGAACCTATAATTTCAATTATCAACCCTATACACTATTGATGCAGGCGGAAGCTAAACAAATAAACGAACAACGAACAAAAGTAATACGAATCTTCACAAAGAAACGTGAATTGCCATGAACAAGAGATAAATCTCAAAACTTAATAATATTCAACCTCCCTAAAAATAATAACAAAACAACTATTTATAAGAACAAACTAAGAGTACTAACTTAATTAAAACATTAAAAAAATAAACCAGAATAAAAGACTCATAAACACAAATTACTTCCTAAAATTTAAGATAATGTAAAATCCTAAAAGATATATCATATCTCCATCATTCTCTCTGGGGTCGAGACAATTCGTCCTCGAATCGGAAGGAAGATCCTAGAAAAAATATCAAATCATGGAGGAGCGCGAGTAGGACGAGATGCAAAAACAAGGTGAATATCAAAATATATTTGAAATTTGGATCAATAATGAAATAATCCAGTCGAGCGGTAGAAAATCATCTCCACTTTGCCAAGTCAATGGTGGATTTCTAGTGCATCCATCGAACCAATCTGAAATGTGCCATTTATTTTGGAATGTAGGGACAACATCAAAAGAAGTAACAGATCCATCATGAATTTTGCTCCGTATCCATGATGTCTTGTCGCTACTTGTTTTCTCCTTAGTTGTACATTGGAGATCCTCACCAACATTCTCAATTTCTTCATCGAAAATTGGTGGGTCATCGTAATTGCAATCTTCTTCGTCAAAAATTAGTGGGCCATCATAGCCACCATTATCCTCATCAAATTGCAGAAGGTTTTCATAGCAAACCTCTGGAATAATGTCTTTATATTCATCATAAAAAATTGGTGGTCCATCATATCCACCATCTTCAATGTCACTTGAGAATAAAGAATCCATGTCTGTGGAATTGGTTTTCAATGGGGTAAACTAGATAGGCACAATATCGTAGGCAAACTCACAAATATCAAGAAATCGTTTTTCAACAAGCCTCTTGATTTCTTGAAATTGGATGCGCACGATATGGAATTGTATTGTCAGCAAGTTGATCTGCTGACGGATCTGTGCGGTGTCGTTCATGCGTTGGGGATTCGGTCTGGAAAATATGATTTAGGGAGCGTAGACTGGTCTCTGAATACCAACTGATGCAGGCGGAAGCTAAACGAATAAACGAGCAACGAACAAAAGCAATACGAATCTTCACAAAGAAACGTGAATTTCCATGAACAAGAGATAAATCTCAACACTTAATAATATTCAACCTCCCTAAAAATAATAACAAAACAACTATTTATAAGAACAAACTAAGAGTCCTAACTTAATTAAAACATTAAAAGATAAAACCAGAATAAAAGACTCATAAACACAAATTACTTCCTAAAATATAAGATAATGTAAAATCCTAAAAAATATATCATATCTCCATCAACTACCCTACATCACTTATCAATAATTACTCTCACCACCTACAATCTTACAAATATAATATTATATATTCAATTAAAATATTGAAAGTGGACCCACTATTATCAACTTTTCTAATTATAATATACATAATATACTAGAGAAAATTGCACTTTTGGTTCCACCAGATTATAAGAGTTGCACTTTTGGTCCCACAATTTGCATTTTTGGTCTCAAACGATTTTTTAAGCATAATTAGTCCCATATGATTCAAAAGTTGCAATTTTAGACCCAACACTAACGGAAAAGTTAACTGGCCGTTAACTCTATTCTTACGGGACCAAAAGTGCATTTTTTCCGAAAATTAATTAAAAAAAGAAAAAAAATCTGAAAAATTATCAAACAATTTTAAAAATTATAACAAAATTTTAAAATTATTTTCAATTTATTAAAAAAGATATAAAAAGTCCAAAAAAATTAAAATCTAAAAAATAAAATATATAAAATATGATGATTTGTTGAAAATAAGTATAAATCTTTTTTTTAAATTGACATTTACTTTATATTTTTTTAAATATTTTAAATTCTAAAATTAAAAAATCAAAACACTTTTTAAAACTTCGAAAAATGTTTTAGAAAAATTTGGAAGTTTTTTTAAAAACTAACAGATTTTAATATCCTAATTTTGAAATAATGTTAAGACTTTTGAACAAATTTTGGATTTTTTAAAACAAAATTCAGTATTTTTGTTAATTGTTATATTTTTTAAATAATTTTAGTTTTGTAAAAAAATCAATGTTTTTACCCTTTTTGGAATTTTTAAAACAATCAGATTTTTTGGTTAATTTTTTCAAAATATTCTAGTTTTTCAGTTTTTAATCTATTTTTCAGATTTTTAGAAAATTTTCCAGATTTTTAATTTTATATTGAATTCATTTTTATTATTTGAAGTAGTTGTCGGTTTTTTAACACAACTTTTAGTTCTTTAAACAAAATTTTAGATTTTGAAACATCATTTATTTTTAAAAGAAGCTTTTTGAAAATAATATTGAGTTTTTATTTTAGTTTAGAATTTTAAAATATTTTAAATAAATTTCAGATGTTTAAAAATGAGTGTATAGTTTTTTTAAACAATTTTCACATTTCTTGTTTTTGTAATTTTTGGGATTTGAAAATAATTTCAATTATTTTAAACAAATCATCATATTTTATATATTTTATTTTTTAGATTTTAATTTTTTGGACTTTTTATATCTTTTTTAATAAATTGAAAATAATTTTAAAATTTTTTGTTATAATTTTAAAATTGTTTGATAATTTTTCAGATTTTTCTTTTTTTAATTAATTTTGAAAAAAATGCACTTTTGGTCCCGTAAGAATAGAGTTAACGGCCGATTAACTTTTCCGTTAGTGTTGGGACTAAAATTGCAACTTTTGAATCATATGAGACTAATTGCGCTTAAAAAAAATCGTTTGGGACCAAAAATGCAACTATGGGACCAAAAGTGCAACTCATGTAATTTGGTGGGACTAAAAGTGCAATTTTCTCTAATATACTACTTCAAAACTACTTAACCAAACACAATCTCATTTCCAAACATATATAAAACTCATTCTCATTTGTCCAAACATAGATCTATTGTTCACACGAACCAATAAATTTTCAAAATTTATTTTTTCTAGAAAAGAACCATAAAAAAATAACCATACATAACTTTAGGATCGAGGTTTCCAAGTATTCATGATTTTGCCATAATTATGTCTTTGCAAAAAGAAAGAGTATCTTTAAATTCGAAGAATGAAAATTTTGACAGCTTCCAACACTCTCGTTGTATTGGAATTTTATTTTTTCTTTTTCTAAAATTAATTTATTACACATGGAATAATGAAAGAAATTTATGAATTTTTTCAAAATTTGTGTTGTTTTTAGAAAATATTATTCGAAAAGGTAATTCAAAGTGCAAGAAATCTAATGCAATTAATTATAAAGAGTTGTTTTGGCTCTTGAAATTTGGAGAGTGTAAACTCATTCTCTAAATTTAAATGTTAAAATAATAAATTTGTTGGAGATGATTTTTGGTAGATAACTCTTTAAAATACAGAAGATTTTTTATTTAAAGAGTTTTTGGGATGATCTAATATGACAAATCTCTATACTTTATTATTGAAGCTTTTATCGTGACGGTCATAACATGTGAAAAAACGTATAATGTGAAAAGTAAAATATAATTAAAGCTATTTAAATATTAAAGTATTATAGTACCTAGGGTGGCAAAGTGTCCCCATCCTCTCTAAATTTATCTAATTACTCCTCACAATGTTAAAATTAAAATCTCAAGTATTTTTGATCAAGATATTAGTTCCGTGCTCCTCAATGTTGTCTAGTACTCAACTGTTTAGCATCATTCATTAAAATTTCTCCCGTTATTTATAATTTTGCCTCTATTCTATCAATAAATATTTTTTTTGCCAGAAAACCTTTTTAATATATGAAAACCAAAAAAAGGACCAACAAATACATTATAGGAGAGAGGCAATGAGTGAATCAATTAGAAAATCAATTTGATTTTTGTTTTGCAAAAAGAATAAATGAATATCCCAAAAGTCAATTAAATATATTGATACCAATCATTTTTATTATGTTGTTCTAGTTTCAGAAAATCAATTTTGACCTCTCTTTTTCTTCTCTCAAGATTCTACTGTTGTTGCTCCTAAATCTTCTTCTTTTTTGCTTCCCTCATCCTCCTATGGAAGATGGGAGAAATAATCTCATTGTTGTTAATCTAAATAAATTTGTCCTCAACAGATGTTTTTTTAGTTAATAATTTTGTCCCATATGTGAGATTTTGTTCAGAAGATCATATGAGTCATTACCTGACGATTAGTAATAGAAGCCAGATCATCTTTGGTACGTTTTTTGTGCAGCACTTTCGTTGGTAAGTTATGATTGTACGGATCAGCGCTCATTTTGATTCTAAAAAGGAAAAAAGAAACTCAATTTTGATTTTTGTTTTGCGAAAGGAATAAATGAATATCCCAAAAGTCAATTAAATATCTTGAAGAAAGAATAAATTAATATCCCAAAAATTAGTTAAATATCTTGAAGATATGTTGGGGAAAAAAATCTTCCACTAAAGTGGGTCTTCTATTTTTCTACAGGCAAAATCAACATAACAGCTGCACTCATTTGCACTGCCACTTCTCCAGTTGAACCTTTTGCAAGCTGGGATATCTTCCCAAATAAGTCGTGTTTTGAGCCGTAAATATCCCTTAGATGTTGACCTGCAATTGCACAGAAACCGCAGGGAATAGTGGTTCCTCACTCGATCAATTGAAAGCGCAACTTTATGGAAGCCAAAAGAAAACCGAGTAAAGGATTTTGTTTCGATTAGAAAAAGATATAAAAAAGATAAATGCTTGCTTGGCTGTAAAAGTCGCGCTTTGAACTTGTTTTTTTGAAAGTGAAAAGCGTTACTAGCTGGATGGAGTTTCAGTGAAGCTTGTGAGAATCGTGCAAACAAATGTGCTCTCTACAATCTGGCTATTAATTATATATTTGTGTTAATAAATTAATAAATATGTACTGTTAATTATTTGAACGTAATTTATCTAATTAAAATATGTAATGAATTTAAATAATGAAATACAGTTAAATATAAAAAATAAAATAAAATATTCAATGCTCTTTAATCTTTATGGAAGCATCCTTCATTAGGTACTTTTATATTTTGATTTAATTTATGTTTGCTAATACTTTGGTCATGGGAAAAGTATCAAGGCCAAGAAAAATTGTCTAATCCGACGATAATGTTGTGATGTTTCGTAAAGCAATCTTTTAAGTGAAATGATTTAATACTGCACCATTATCTAATTTATTGCTTAGATATAATCTTGATTTGACTAATTATTTAATTTGTAACAAGTTTGAACAATAGCACAATTAATTTATTTATACTTTCTTATTAACATAATAAAATGGAGGATGTAAAATATTTTTATGACAAAAAAGAATCTAAAATATGTACTACTCCATGTTATTTTCTAAAATATTATTAAATTAGGTACTAATAAACTTGTTAGTAATGATATTTTACATATGCTAATATGTTATTATTCAACCACTTCAAAATTTTATTTTTAACTGTGATTGATTGAATCTCTTAAATGCTCCAAAATATATGGACATAGTGCCACTATATTGTTGACAAAACTTAATTAATGAATGAACCCAAAATTATGAGAAGCAAAGAATGTTAATGATTCAATTCCTACAAATGTAATACCGTAACGATTTTGTTTCAATCATGGTGAGATATATTCGTTTATTTGATTGAGTTTTTTTTTTTAAAAGTTTGGCCCTATCATTATAGAGACTTGGACCCAAAATTATTCAGAGTAATACATGTGGTCACTGGACTAATCCTATTTGATTGAGTTTTTACTTTTTATCTCGTGAAAACTGAAAATAGCATTTACCACCGTAAATATGTGAAGGTCGATGTTGTTCGACCGACTTTAAACAAAAAATGTAGCGAACAGTACGCGGAGAAACAAGGGCAAATAATTTGGAACGTGTGATTTGACCGTGATCCCTATACTTATGCTATATTTAAGGCACTTAATTAGCTAATGGTTAAAAAGGTCGGTTACATTTAAATACCTGCTTTTTCTTAATTTAAAAATTAAAATGTGTTTGTTAATTAAACTTTTTTTTTTGTGAAGAAATACGTAATTTCTAAAATGCCAACCATTCATTACAATATCTAAATAACCTTATACATGTCTTTTTTTTAAAAAACCTTATGCATAATACATTACCATATCTCTATGGCAAAAACTTGCGTGAGACGGTCTCACGGATTTAGATCCGTGAGACGGAGCCCTTACACAAAGTTTTAAAGGTTTTTTTTTTCAGATTTTATTTTCTTAGGGTTTATATTTGTTTCTTAGGGTTTATATTTGTTTTTTTTAGGGTTTATTTTTTATTTTTTGGGTTTATTTTTGTTTTTCGGGTTTATTCTTCATGGTTCATGTTTTTAGGGTTTATTCTTCATGGTTCATGTTTTTAGGGTTTATTTTTGTTTTTTTATTGTTTATTATTATTTTTAAATTTATTTTCATGGTTCATGTTCTCAAGACGGAGCCCTTAGGAGGTCCGTCTCACAAATTTAGATCTGTAAGACCGTCTCATAAGAGACTTGCTCTATCTCTATATCTTTTCAAATAAAACATCCAAATACATTTTTAATCTAACTTCACTACCAAATATTCTCTATAAATAATTCACTCATAATAATCGGAAATAACACCAACCAAATAAAAGGCAACGTGCACTCAAAAAAACAAAAAGAAATAAAAAAAGAAGGCAACTTTACTATTCATCCCAGTCAATTCAACATTATCCACTACCACCAATATTCTTCACAATTTGACATTCATTGTACATAATCTAAACGAATAGTATTTACACCCTAAACCTTTATTTATCATAACAAGGGAAGCAACATAAGCGGTAATGATTGAGATTTACTGCTCCATTTTTCACTTTCACTTCTTGTTCCACTTGGTTGCACAACATATGTACAAGATGATGTAAAAATATGTTGGAATTGTTTGTTTGATAAAATGAGTGTTCACCTTATTTTGACCAAATAATTAAGTGGTTTTCATTAGAGAAAAATGGAATTAAGTTATTTGTAAAAATTCTACTAAGAGTATAGATGAGAATAACATTTAGAATTTCTCAAAACCAATTTCGGGTGAATGAGAAATTAATTGATGAGAATCCAGTCATGAAGGATCCGGACAACACCAAATGCAAGTTATCTCGAGTTCTTGAAGACCATGTAATTGAGTTCTTGAGTTCTTGTATTTGTTTATCATAGATTAGGTGTTTATTTTCGTTATTTTGAGTCATTTGAGTGGCCAAGTTAATATTAGAGGCCACATATATTGAGTTTAGAGTCATGTTAGTTAGTCATGGATCGAAAGGAACCATTGACGATCGAAGAACAAGAGATTGCGTTTAAAAACGTCCAAGCGCGTCAACAGTTTTCAGCAATTGTAGGGTTTAGTATTTTGACCATAACTTTCTCTACAAAATTGGTATTGAGGTGATTCAAGATGCCATGGAAAGCTAAGAGAAAGGGCTACAACTTTCATGAAGACTCCAGGAGCTAATTCGGACTCGAACGGACGAAACAGAGGCCAACACGGCCTGGCCGTGTTGACAAGCACGGCCGTGCTCTGCAGCAACTCGATTTTTGGCTCCCGGATATAGAAGGGAACACGGCCTGGCCGTGTCCCACGACACGGCCGTGTCAGAGGGCGCGTTTTTGAGTTTTGACCAGTTTTTATTTCCTTTTTCGATTTTTAAGTTGTTTCCTAGTTGGTTTAGGGTTTGTTTTGGTTTAGGGTTTGTTTTGAGTCACCTATATAAGGCAAACACTTGTTTATTTTTCATAAAAAACTTTGATATTGAATATTGATTAGAGATTTTCTCTTCAACCCTTTGGGTTTTTCCAAGAGCTTCAAGATTGTTCATCTTGTTGCGATTACCGACTTATCAAGTGAACTTACACATTCGTTTGTGGCGTCTATGCATACCGATGTTCTTGCTTTGCTAAGCAACGGGTCAAGGTTTCCACCAATCTTTAACCGAACTAGTGAAGATCTTGGGTTAACAACATATTATTGTTGGGTCGTATGTACAGTTGTTGTTGCGGCTCACATCAGTTGGTAATCAGAGCCATCTAGCAAGGTTAAGTCTATCCTTGTTTTTCTTTTATCTTTGTTACTTTCCAGATTTTCTTATAAACCCTAGTTCTTCAAGGGTAACCAAAAAAAAAATCGAAATTAAAAAAAAATCGAAAGTTGCACAGAAAATCAGCGGGTAAAAAAAATCATAATCCGCATGCCAAAAAAAAGGAAGAAAGTCGAAAATTCTGGAAAATCAAACCCTAGTCTTCAAATTTCATCTTATCGAGATCCGTTGTTTGTTTGGAGATTGTGAGTTGAGTGATACACGAGCGTATACACGTGAGGGAGTGATTTCAATATGTCTGAGGAAAAACGACAACCAGCAGATTTGGGTAACAAGTTGGATATGGAGGCACTTGCAAGCCTCATGAAGAAAGTAATGATCGAAACATACGGGGATCCCAGGGAAGCGCCGAAAATAGAGGAGCCTGCTACTAGGGCGCGGAGGCCTAGGAGGTTCGAATTGGAGGAGTGGGCAGATGAGATTGATGATTTTGATTCCAAAAGGGAGAAAAATTACAATCCGGGCAGAGGTCGGCGCGGAAATAGGGGTGATCGGGGACGTGAGGATAGCAATTTGAGTAACATCAAAATGCAAATCCCCTCGTTCCAAGGGAAAAGTGATCCGAACGCCTATTTGGATTGGGAAAGGAAAATCGAGAATATGTTCGACTGCTAAAATTATTCCGAATTGAAAAAGGTAAAATTGGCATCAACTGAGTTCTCGGATTACGCAAGTGTGTGGTGGAATCAACTAATGGTCTCAAGGAGGAGAAACAGCGAGCGGTCAGTTTCTATATGGGAGGAGATGAGGAGTTTGATGCGACGTCGTTTTGTTCCAAATCACTATTATAGGGGCGTCTATCAAAGGTTGCAGAGGTTGACTCAGGGTTCGAAGAGTGTGGAGGATTATCACAAGGAGATGGAGATGCTAATGGCGAGGGCCAATATCGATGAGGATCAGGAGGTGACTATGGCCAGGTTTATTGCGGGTTTGAATACTCCTATAGCGGATGCCGTCGACCTACACCACTGTGTCTATCTCGAGGAGATGGTGCACATGGCGGTGAAAGTTGAGCAACAGCTCAAGAGGAGGGGTTTTACACGGCAAAATCCCAACACTACCACCAGTACTTGGGGTTTAAATACTCCTACGATGGATGACGCGCGTTTTTCACAACAACCCAAAGTTGTGGAGAACAAGACGGACTCGGACAAGGCAAAACCATCAGGTAAATTTGATCCTTCTACTTCGCGCACTAGAGACATTGAGTGTTTTAAATGTCATGGGAGGGGTCATAGAGCTAGCGAATGTCCAAATAGAAGAGTGATGGTGATTCGGGCTAATGGTGATGTAGAGTCAGAAAGTGAGGATGATCATGATAATCCGAAATTGGAGGAGGGTCTAGAGGTAGTTAATCCGATGAAGGGCAATGTGTTATCACTAGTGTCGCGTAGAGTTTTGAATATGTAACCAAAGCTAATTGATCATGAGCAGCGAGAAAATATTTTTCACACTAGATGCTTAGTTAAGGATAAGGTGTGTAGTATGATCATTGATGGAAGAAGTTGTACAAACGTGGCTAGTGAGAAATTGGTGGAGAAGTTGGAGATTCCTACACTTGAACATCCAGAACCATATACACTACAATGGTTCAATAATTGTGATGGGGTACGAGTTAATAAAAGAGTGTTGGTGTCTTTTCAAATTGGGGGTTATAAGGATGATATATTATGTAATGTGGTGCCAATGCGGGCTTGTCATATCTTGTTGGGTAGGCCATGGCAGTTTGATAGGCGAGTTGTGCATGATGGATACACTAATTGCTATACTTTTGAGCATGAGCGAAGAAAGTTCATACTTTCATCTCTTACACCTGCAGAAATTTATGATGATCATGTGAGGATGAGAGTTTGTGAGTCAAAATAAAAAGAGTGTTCGGCAAGTGAGAAAAAGAAGGAAATAAAAGCCGAGAAAAATGAGAGCTTGAGTGAAAATAAAAATAGAGAGCTTGAGAGTTTGGCCAAGGGCGGTTTCGGTCGAGATGGCGAAGAAAAGGAGAGTACAAATTTTGAGTGGGCCAAAAATATGGGGGGGAAAGGCCAATGAGGTAAAACAAGAGAAAAAAATTATGCTTATGATTAAGAAGAGAGACATTAGGCGAGAGTTTTGAATACTAACATATTTGATAATATTTTGCCTAGTTCTATTGTTTCTCATGTACAGGGATTTGGGCAATCGGATGAATGTGCGTGCCGTTTCACATTTGATTCGGGTGGATTGATATAATTGGTCAACCTTTAGGGTCCAACGTTTAGATTCGAGGACGAATCCCTTTCAAGAGGAGGGGAATGATGATAATCCAGTCATGAAGGATTCGGACAATACCAAATGCAAGTTATCTCGAGTTCTTGAAGACTATGTAATTGAGTTCTTGAGTTCTTGTGTTTGTTTATCAAAGATTGGGTGTTTATTTTCGTTATTTTGAGTCATTTGAGTGGCCAAGTTGATGTTAGAGGCCAATTATATTGAGTTTAGAGTCATGTTAGTTATTCATGGATCGAAAGGAAGCATTGACGATCGAAGAACAAGAGATTGCGTTCAAAAACGTCCAAGCGCGTCAACAGTTTTCAGCAATGGCAGGGTTTAGTATTTTGGCCATAACTTTCTCTACAAAATTGGTATTGAGGTGATTCAAGATGCTATGGAAAGCTAAGAGAAAGGGCTACAACGTTCATGAAGATCGCAGGAGCTAATTCGGACTCGAACGGATGAAACAGAGGCCAACACGGCCTGGCTGTGTTGACAAGCACAGCCGTGCTCTGCAACAACTCGATGCTCCCGAATACAGCAGGGAATACGTCTGGCCGTGTCCCACGACACGGCCGTGTCAGAGGGCGCGTTTTTGAGTTTTGACCAGTTTTTATTTCCTTTATCGATTTTTAAGTTGTTTCCTAGTTGGTTTAGGGTTTGTTTTGGTTTAGGGTTTGTTTTGAGTTGCCTATATAAGGCAAACACTTGTTTATTTTTCATAAAAAACTTTGATATTGAATATTGATTAGAGATTTTCTCTTCAACCCTTTGGGTTTTTCCAAGAGCTTCAAGATTGTTCATCTTGTTGCGATTACCGACTTATCAAGCGAACTTACACATTCGTTTGTGGCGTCTACGCATACCAAGGTTCTTGCTTTGCTAAGCAACGGGTTAAGGTTTCCACCAATCTTTAACCAAACTAGTGAAGATCTTGGGTTAACAACATATTGTTGTTGGGTCGTATGCACAGTTGTTGTTGCGGTTCACATCATTAACGCTAGAAGTTAGCCACTTAATACAAATAAATGATATGAAAAATGGAAAATGAAAAATATGGGGAAGGAGAAATGCTCCATCCCACATAGGATAAAGATCCAAAGTTTGCACACTATATTTATCCCAAGTTGGACTTATGGGTTTGGGCCCTTGGGGGCACCCAAGTTTTTAAAGTGGTGAAGACCTACATGCTAGTGGGTTTGGTTAAACACACGCACACCAAGCGCCACCGCGCCGCCGGCTCGGCTCGGCCAACCGGCTGGGCTGCGCTTGGCTTGAGGCTTGGGCTTGGGTTAGTCAGACCTGTTCGCATCCTAGCACGGGCTGACGCACGGCCTGTGCGTCAGGTCGTACTGTGCCGTTTTGGTTCGCATCCACGCACGGGTCGTGCGTCAGGTCGTGTGTCGATGCGACGTGCAGAACAGATGCGTCATTCATTCAAAACCTATCTTTTCGAGCCAAAAGACGTGATCTTTCCATACGTGGCACCTGATGCCTATATAATTCGACCCCTGCAGATTGAAAAAACACGAAATCATCAGATAATAATCCGGTCATTTACGTTCGAGCATATTGACACACATCCTTCAAAACGTTTGAAAGTCTTAACATCTTGATGTTCTCTGTGTTTCGGGTTTGCAAATGTTGTAAACTCAAAACTAAAATAGTCGTTGTATCTTAGGGACGTACGCCAGAACCATTAGCACTTATATACGAGACGTTTTCATCTTGCGGAGACTGAATCAAATTCAGGCATCGACTAAAGCCTATACACTCAAACATTTAGCCATTTCCAAAACAGAAACCATACACTTTTTAATAACAATCGCAAGACAAAAACTCGTTTCTGTTGAAGACGATGGCATCAATCTCGTTCACACCAATGGATGTTGCTCCTACTCACGGCGAAAAACCGCCCAAGTTCCCCGGTGCCGACTTCAAACATTGGCAATAGAAGATGTTGTTTTACCTTACCACCCTAGGACTGTCCCGTTTTCTGAAGGACGATCCCCCCTCCGTAGGCGATGAAGAAATCGACAACAACTGGAGTATCGCTGTGGATGTTTGGCATAACATCGATTTTCTTTGTCACAATGATAAGAGTCTTTTTATGCATGTTTTATGTGTATATTTGAGTAGAATTTGAGTTATTTTGTTGTTACTTTCGTTAGTTTTTGATTGTATATTGTTTATACTACTGTGAGGTGCTTTTATTGGTATAGATTGACCATTCGGGGCTAATTTTGGTGAATTTCGGACCATGGATTCATGTCAAAACATACCGGGGAGTTTAAGGATGCAAAAACGCTCGAAATCCCAAGCCAAACGCGTTGAACGGGCTAGATGACACCCTCTATAACGTCTACAACACGTTCAAGACCTCCAAGGAATTGTGGGATTCTTTGGAGAAGAAGTACAAAACGGAAGATGCCGACACAAAAATATTTGTTGTCGGCAAATTCCTCGAGTACAAGATGGTTAACACCAAGACGGTGATCAGCCAAGTTTAGGAGATTCAAATCATACTTCACGACTTAGTGTCTGAAGGGATGATTTTGAATGAACCCTTTCAAGTGGCTGCAATAATCGAAAAGTTGCCGCTATTGTGGAAGGATTTCAAGAATTACCTCAAGCACAATCGCAAAGAGATGGGGTTTGAGGATCTGATTGTTCGGCTTCGGATAAAAAAAGACAACCGAAAATTAGAGCTAAAATCCAGTAAGTCTGGAATTGAGGCTAAGGTCAATCTTGCTGAATCAAGCACTAGCAAGAAACACAAGCACTCCGGAAAAGAAAAAGGAAAAGCCAAAAAGTTCAAGGGAAATTGCTACAACTGTGGCATACCGAACCACATGGCTAAGGATTGCCGACACCCTAAAAAGGGCAACCGAGGTGGCAACCAACAAGCCAATGTGATGGAGGACAAGTCGGTTCCAATCGACATGTCGGAGCTCGAACTCACCGTCATTGTGTTTGAAGCCAATATGGTGGATAACCCAAGGGAATGGTGGATAGATACTGGGGCTACTCGTCACATTTGTGCCGACAAGGAGATGTTCTCCTCCTACACTCTGATAAATTGAAGGAAGCTTTTCATGGGGAATTCTTCGACTTCCAACATCGTGGGGCTTGGGAAGGTTGTGCTCAAGATGACTTCCGGAAAAGAGCTCACGTTTGTAGATGTGCTGTGTGTCTCGGACATCAACAAGAATTTGGTTTCCGGTCTTTTGCTAAATAAGGTCGGGTTTAGACTAGTGTTTGAGTCCGACAAGTTTGTAATGACCAAGAATGGTCAGTTTCTTTGTAGGGCTACCTTGATAAGGGCCTCTTTAAGGTGTCTGTAATGTCTGTTTTCCACCAAGAGGCGAAGAATAAAACTATTACTTCAGTTTACTTGTTGGATTGTTCTAATTTATGGCATGATAGATTAAGACACGTAAACTTCAACACAATTAAAAGGTTAGTGAATCTGGAATTAATACCTACGTTTAAAACCGATTCACAAGACAAATGCGAAATTTGTGTTGAAGCAAAGTTGTCCAAAGCATCGTTTCATTCGGTAAAGAGAAGTACCAAACCACTCGAGTTAATTCATACAAATGTGTGATTTAAAACTTGTGCAAACTCGAGGTGGAAAAAAGTACTTCATAACGTTTATAGATGATTGCACAAGATATTGCTATGTGTATCTTTTGAAAAGCAAAGATAAAGCTTCAGTACCTTTTAAAACTTATAAGAATGAAGTTGAAAATCAGCTTAATTTGAAAATTAAGATGATTCGAAGTGATAGTGGCGGAGAGTATGTTGCTCCGTTTGAGGAATTTTGCTCGGAAGCGGGTATAATTCATCAAACGACTGCTCCCTACTCACCTCAACCAAATGGAGTTGCAGAACGCCACTACAACATAAATGACATTAGGTAACACTCAAAAAATGTTACCTAATGGCCATAAAATGTTACTATAGACAATAGGTAGCACTTTTATGGCGCTGCAGTTGCCCGTGCTACCTATAGTCAAATGTATCACTTTTATTAGCTTTTAGTAACATTTTTTCTAAGTGTTACACATGAATCTTATGTAACACTTTTTTGTAAAACTTTTTATATTTGTAACACTTTAAAAAAAATAATTCTAAAGTGTTACATATGAATCTTATGTAACACTTTTTTGTAAAACTTTTTATATTTGTAACACTTTAAAAAACAATAATTCTAAAGTGTTAGATATGAATCTTATGTAACACTTTTTTTGTAGCACTTCGTAGAAATACTATTTTTTGCCACCAAGTAGATTCGAACCCACGACCTGTTATGTATGGAAGTGGCAATTTGCCACTAAGCTAAGTTGATTCTTATTACAACTTTTGCTTTGTTTTATATATACACACAAACACACACACATATATATATATATAATATATTTTATATAATAAAGATTATATTTTATAATATATGTATTAAATTATATTATACACTGTATATATCAAGTTTTATATTGTATAGTATATAGTTTGAAAATCATATTATATTATATATTAAAGGACACAATAAATTAAAAATATATAAAATATATAAAATAAATTTATCGACTAATAAATATTCAATCGGTAATAAAAAATATATAAAAATATAAAATTAATTTACCGATAGATAAAAAAAATTCTAACAGTAAAAAAATTAAATAATAAAGAAAATAACGAAATAATAATTTATCGACGGAAAAAATTCCTAAGTAATTACCGACAACATCAATTTTTCATTGGTAATTTTTTTTAAAAAGTAAAAAAATAAAAAAAAAGGTTAACGATGAAATTGGTCTCCGTTAGTAAAAATTAAAAAAATAAATAAATAATAATAATAAAATATATACATGCGCATTTTCCGTCGGTATTAAGATGGAATTAATTATCTTCGTAAAAAATAAAATAATAAAAGCAAAACTAAAATACTTTGTAAAAAGTAAACAAAAATTCAGTTAAAAAAACAGAGTACATGATGTCTACAATTTTTAGGTTTGGTGACATCAATTAATTAAATAAATCTTTGACATGATTTAATGATAGTTATATAATTTTGTGTTACTAAAATATATCTTAAAAAGTGTTACAATCAACAAAATATATTGTTGCCAAGAGTGCTTCTTAAATAAAGTGATACCTATTTGTGTTACAAAAGAAATAACAAAAATAAAGTGATACTTAAAAAGTGTTACTTATATAAAAGTGTTACATATAAGCGTTACATATTGATAAAAGTGTTACCTATTTGCGTTACAAAAGAAATAACAAAAAAAAGTGATACTTAAAAAGTGTTACTCATATGAAAGTGTTACATATAAGTGTTACATATTGATAAAGTGCTACAAAAGTGTTATATAAATATTGTAATGTAAAAAGTGCTACAAAATTTGTGTTATCTAATGTCATTTATGTTGTAGTGCGCAAAAATCGTACTCTTAAGGAGATGATGAATGTGATGTTGATAAGTTCTGGCTTACCCCAAAACTTGTGGGAGGAAGCCATACTTTTTGCAAACTACATTCTTAATAAGATCCCACATAAAGGTAAAAACGAAACTCCATATGAGTTATGGAAGGGACGTAAATCGTCATATAAATACCTCAAAGTGTGGGGGTATTTGGCTAAAGTCGAAGTACCCAAGCCGAAACAAGTTAGAATCGGTCCGAAGACTATCGATTGTGCTTTCATTGGATATGCTAACAATAGTAGTGCATATCGCTTTTTAGTGCACAAGTCAGCAATTCCTGATATAAATGAAGGTATGATCATTGAATCAAGGAATGTTGTATTCTTCGAGAATATCTTTCCGAACAAAAAATGGAAAGAAGAAAGTTCGAGTAAACGAACTTATGAAACTGCAAGGTTACCTCAAAGTGATGATGAAGAGGAACCAAGACACAGTAAAAGGACAAAAGTAGCCAAGTCTTTTGGTCCTGAGTTTTTAACTTATATATTAGAAAACGAACCTAGAACTATTCGAGAAGCATTGTCTAGTCCAGAAGCCTCTCTGGAAAGAAGCTATCAATAATGAGATAGATTTCATCATGCAAAATCACACTTGGGAGTTGGTTGATCTCCCACCAGGTTGCAAACCATTGGGATGCAAGTGGATCCTTAAAAATGAAGTATAAAGCAGATGGATCTATTGATAAGTATAAAGCCCGTTTGGTAGCAAAAGGGTTTAGATAAAAGGAGGGATATGACTTTTTCGATACATATTCTCCTGTCACGAGGATTACGTCCATTCGTGTTCTCATTGCTATTGCAGTTTTGCATAACCTTGAGATACATCAAATGGACGTTAAGACTGCCTTCTGGAATGGAGAGCTTGAAGAGGAGATCTATATGGAACAACCCGAGGGGTACGTTGCACCCGGTCAAGAGCGAAAGGTGTGTAAACTTGTTAAGTCACTTTATGGACTAAAATAAGCACCTAAGCAATGGCATGAAAAGTTTGACTCGACTATGAAGTCAAATGGTTTCAAGATCAATGAATGTGACAAGTGTGTCTACATTAAAGGTACTACAAATGATTACGTCATAGTATGCATTTATGTGGATGATACATATGTTGATTATGGGAAGTAGTCATGATTTAATCATGAATACTACGAACATGTTAAAGAAGAACTTTGACATGAAAGATATGGGATTATTTGATGTTATATTAGGGATTAAAATCTCTAGAACTTCAGATGGAATTGTCTTGTCACAATCCCATTATGTCAAAAGCATACTTAGAAAGTTTAATGCTTTTGATAGTCCTCCGGCAAAGACACCTGTAGATTTAAGTCTACACTTGGCCAAGAATAGAGGCGAACCAGTTTCTCAGCTGGAATATGCAAGAGTAATTGGCAGTCTGATGTACTTAACGAATTGTACACGTCCAGGCATTGCATATTCAGTGAGTAAGCTAAGTAAATTCACAAGTAACCTGAGTACGGATCACTGGAAAGCCGTGATAAGGGTACTTAGATATTTAAAGTATACCATTAACTATGGAGTACTTTATAAGAGATATCCAACAGTATTAGAAGGATAATGTGATGCCAATTGGATATGAGACACAAAAGACTCCAAGTCCACGAGTGGATATGTTTTCACAATAGATGGAGGAACGGTGTCGTGGAAGTCTTCTAAGCAAACGTGCATAGCTCGATCCACTATGAAATCCGAGTTCATTGCTTTAGATAAAGCTGGAGAAGAAGCAGAATGACTTAGAAACTTCTTAGAGGATATTCCTTGTTGGAATAAGCCTGTGCCTGCTGTGATGATACACTATCATAGTCAATCAGCAATTGGAAGGGCACAAAGTAGTATGTATAATGGTAAGTCTAGACATATACATCAAAGACACAATACCATTAGACAGTTGATTCGAATGTGGTTATTTCAGTTGACTACGTGAAGTCAAAGAAAAACCTTACAGATCCGCTAATAAAAGTCATAAATCAAGATCAATTGTATAAACTGTTAAGATGAATGGGTTTAAAATCCACAACTTAAAGAATGTTCGTAGCGGTAACCCAACCTTGTGAATTGGAGATTCTAAGACCTTGGTCCAATGGGACAACTAAGTTATGAATGTTCAGCTGAACACTTGGAAAATGTGTTAGCTCATTCTCGACACATCCAAGTGAATAAAAACCTGGTGAATGTGGTGAGGTTAAGTTTAAGACTTTTAATGATTCCTATATCGAAAGGTGGAGTATAGCAGGATACTCTTCAATAGGAGATCACCTATATAAGTGAGAAGTAATGGCCGCTTCAAAGAAACACTTATGAATCTAAGATATGGTCCAGGGCCAAAATGGACACAACGTGAGAACAACAAGTGTTAGAGTTGTTATTGTGTAAGTACTGTTATCTTGGTTTACACAAACGACTGAGTAGTTCAAGACATCGCGTCACTAAGCAGCTAGTAAATCCGATAGTATTTTACTAAGGAAGGTTCAAAGCCACAAGCTACCTATCCTGATGCAATAACGATTCGCCAAGACTTTCAAGCGAATCTGCATACACGCATGCATTAAGTTCATTCATGTGGGGGATTGTTGGAATTGTTTGTTTGGTAAAATGGGTGTTGACCCTATTTTAATTAAGTGGTTTCCATTAGTGAAAAATAGAATTAAATTATTTGTAAAAATTCTACTAAGAGAGTAGAAGAGAATATCATTTGGAATTTCTCAAAATCAATTACGGGTGAATGATAAAAATTAATGCTAGAAGTTAGCCACTTAATACAAATAAATGGTATGAAAAATGAAAAATATGGGGAAGGAGAAATGCTCCATCCCACATAGGATAAAGAGGTAAAGTTTGCACACTATATTTATCCCAAGTTGGACTATGGGTTTGGGCCCTTGAGGACACCCAAGTTTTTAATGGAGTGATGACCTACATGCTTGTAGGTTTGGTTAAAAGCACGCGCGTGCGTCACCGCCGGTCGGCTCGGCTCGGCCCGGCCCAGGCTCGGGTCTGGGTCATGGGCCGGCTTGGGCTTCAAGGCCCTTATTCTTTTTGGACCAAAAATATTTAAAATAGATTTTAATGAATTTTTGTAATTAATTAACGGATTTCAACCTGGGAAGTGTTCGCACTGAAAGACGGGCGGACGTGACGCCCGCGTCAGTCGTCGTCGTCGATCGGACTGTTCGCATCCGAAAGACGACGGCCGCGTCCGTGCGTTGGATCGTGCGTTAGGCCGTACCTTTGCCATTTTAGTTCGCATCCACACACGGGCAAGCGCACGGGCCGTGTGCCAGGTCGTGTGTCGATGCGAAGTGCAGAATAGATGCGTATGTTCGTTCAAATCTTGTCTTTTCGAGCCAAAAGACGTGATCTTTCCATACGGGGCACCTAATGCCTATATAATTCGACCCCTGTAGATTGAAAAAACACGAAATCATCAAATAATAATCCGGTCATTTCCATTCGACCATATTGACACACATCCTTCAAAAACTTGAAAGTCTTAACATCTTGTTGTTCGCTGTGTTTCGGGTTTGCAAGTGCTGTAAACTCGAAACTGAAATAGTCGTTGTATCTTAGGGACGTACGTCGGAACCATTAGCACTTATATACGGGACATTTTCGTCTTGCGGACACTGAATCAAATTCAGGCATCGACTAAAGTCTATACACTCAAACACGCCATTTCCAAAACATAAACCATACACTTTTTAATAACAAAATGTACAACCGACATTCATCAAATACAATGAACAAGAGGGATCAACCTTGCGCTTTGCAGAGCAGTTGACATGGATTCGATCCTATACGAGTGTGCATGTGTCTTCTATCCTATTATCCTACATTGTACTAAAAAAATACAATGTGACAAGAAATTGAATAAAAAAAATGGAACATTAGACCTGTACTAGTAATTCAAAAATATTTTTTTAGCCATTTTTGAGTTCAATAGTTTATTTCATCATTTTTTTTAATTTTTTGGGGGCCGAGAAATATATCGCATCATTTTAATAATTTACCAAAAAATACAAGATAAATATGACCATGAGTTTTTAGTCAAACACGATTACCTTTCATTTTCACAAATGCAATTTGACCTATTACCGCTAAGAGAAAGGGGATAGCCAATTATTACTGAAAACAATATTGAATTTCTAACTTTCGACGTTATAATAATATTAACTCCACTATAAGAATTCATTTTTTTTTTTTTGAAAGGCACTATAAGAATTCATGAAAAATCAAATACACGTGTGAATAAACTTGTATAGTTTCATGATCTGGTTAAACAGTTCAACCAACGTTTGATGGCAGGTGGAACAATTCTTACAATTTTCAACAATTAAACATAGGTAACAAAATACAAGTCCAACCAAACTCGAAAAATGGAGGCTAAGAATTAATCAATGGTTTCAACTTCATTGTTGAAATTCATAAACCTCCACTCACACTGCTTCCCAAATGTGAATGTAAACCTATAATGTTTTTTTCAACCCCACTCCATCCGACCCGACTCCCCACCCGTGTCCCACGTGTTACACAAGAATCACACATCTAGTGTTGTCAAAACAAGCCCGACCCGCTTAATGATTATGTCCTTAACTCTAACGATCGATCGAGGCGGCGTTGATCGATATCTTTGGATGAAGAAGAAACAAAGACAAAATCGGAAGCTTTAAAGACCAAGCTAGACAAACTCATCAACTATTCCACTTCATTATTCACCTCATGCTCCCCGGAAGCTATGAAGGCTCTGGAAATTGCGACTCGAGGATCCTGGGCTGACATTCCACAAGCTAAATCAGATCATCAAGACGATACTCGAGCACGTACAAAAAATACAAATGACAATATCACTCGAAAATCCTTGAAACATAAACGCCCTTCATTTAAATTGCATCATTAAGTTATTTTATTGTTTTTTTCCTGAAATTTTGCATTATTTTTCACTTGCTACCTGATCGGCTTGTGATCAGGACCTTTTCCTTTCTTTTTATATATTTTCATTTATTTAAAAAAAAAGCCCGTCCCAGTAAAAAAACCGACATATGCTTCATTTTTTGAGACTCGAAGCGAACCGGTCCATTTAACCCAAAATAGCAACCGACCCGATATTTTACGTGTATTTCATGGATTTACTTGACTCTACAAATAGCAGCCCAACCTAGTCCGATTTTCCCATTATCCAGCGGTCCGACACTAGCTGGCCCGACCCATTTGTCAGCGACACACCTATGGATACAATTCAACCTGTCCCGTCCCGCCCCGATAACCCGTGGCGGGACGGGTCTGGATATCACCTACACCTCGTGGGTACCTACCTGACCCCGCCTAGTGCTTTTTTTTTATTATTTTTTTAATATATTTAATATGTATTTTACGTGTATATTATAAGATAATATAATTTTACGTATTTAATATTATATTTAACATATATAATAACAAATTTTATAAATAATATGTATTTATAATACAAAATATAAGATTAAAAAATTATTAATAATATAAAATACAAGATAAAATATTAAAATAATAAAATTATTACAATACGGGGCGATCTGATCCGCCTCGCGACCCATCCATCCCTGCCCACGCCCGCTAATTTATCTGGCTGCCAACTGCCTATATATACCTCCACCACCCAGCCTGCCAGGACCTCCCCCACTCTCTCTCTTTCTCCATTTCTCTGAAGAAGAAGGTTTAATCCCCCTCCTCACCACCTCCTTCTTCTTCCTCTTATACATCGCAATCTCTTATTTATATACATATAAACACAATGGGAAAACTCTGCTTGCGTATTTTCTTCCTAATTCTCACGAATTCCTTTATAGCAGGTATAATTAACATTAATTTCTCATTAACGACCTCTGGACTCTTTTCTACACCTCAATTGAATTGATTAATTTACGATTGTTGCGATTGTGTTGCAGGAGTTTATTCAGCGGCCACATTCACGTTTGTCAACAAGTGCGAATTCACAGTCTGGCCAGGCATTTTGTCGAACGCTGGAATCGCACCGCTTCCCACAACTGGTTTCGTTTTACAGACCGGCGAATCCAAAACCATCAATGCGCCGACATCGTGGGGAGGGCGTTTCTGGGGTAGGACTCACTGCACCGAGGATTCCACCGGGAAATTCTCCTGCGTAACAGGCGATTGCGGCTCCGGGAAGCTAGAATGCGCTGGTGGTGGCGCCGCGCCCCCCGCCACCCTCGCGGAGTTCACGCTCGACGGCGACGCCGGGAAGGACTTCTACGATGTCAGCCTCGTCGACGGTTACAACCTGCCGATGCTGGTGGTGCCGCAGGGCGGTTCCGGTCCCAACTGCACGAACACGGGGTGCCTGGTCGATTTGAACGGCGCGTGTCCGTCGGAGCTGCGCGTGACGAGCGTCGGCGGAGAAGGCGTCGCGTGCAAGAGCGCGTGCGAGGCGTTCCGGAGCGACCAGTACTGCTGCAGCGGCGCGTACGGCACACCCGATGTCTGCAAGCCCTCGCAGTACTCGCAGCTGTTCAAGAACGCGTGCCCACACGCGTACAGCTACGCGTATGATGACAGGACGAGCACCTTCACGTGTACCGCGGCCGACTATACCATAACGTTCTGTCCATCGCCGAACACGAGGTAAATTTACGAAAATCCCCATGCTAGCTTTGATTTTAAGGAAAGGTAGTTTCGTCCAATTCATGTACAGTTCATTAAAGCCTGTCAATGCTAACGGTTAGGGCCTAGGGGTTGGCAAATCCTCCGTCACTTTTACCGTGTATCGAGAAAAAATATATGACGAAATCTCCATTAGTAAATCGTTAGTCGGCTTAGCACTTCATATATTTTTTTTTTTAATTTATAGATCGTGGAGAGATAAGGCACCATATGATTTTTTAAATATTTTGACATTCTAAAAAAATTATTTGCCGCATAATTGGGCCACCGTCTTTAATGTAGCAATAAGTACGATAGTATAAAGCATTAATTAATCATTAAATCAGAGTCAGACATTTTCATTAATAGGATGAAGTTTGTAGTCAAAATCCAACGCCTAATTTTTGAAAGATTTGGTCATATTTCATAGTCAGCTGGTAAAATTATCAAGTTATGATGATGATGTAACCATAAAAATTTAGATAAAATATCACATAAAAACACTAAAACTTTTTAGTTGGGTGGGCTAATATCAAATATACTAATTAGAGAGGATTTTTTTGTGTGGTGTCTAAATCTAAAGCAGTATAATACTTGGCTCGTAAAGACATATTCCGTGATTTATCTATCAAGAACATTAGGGACCTCAATCCCGGCCATTTAATAAAAAAATATTTCCCTTGATTATTCAGTATGACCATATTGCTCAATTCCCTAGGAGATAGATCCTAAAAATTGCGGGCTACTTAGGTTAAAAATCTGACAAAAGTATTTCTATTATAGGGTAACCTTTTGTTTTTACGTGCTCATTTTCAGTAAACTAGGCTGGCACATTTTGTGCCGTTAAAGTAACGGTCGGCTATACCACTCAGCCAATGAGAAGCCAACACCTTGCTTTCCTGTCTACCCAAAGGCCAAAACCTAATTATTCGATAGACAATCCATAATGTTATCTTTATAATTGTAGCTTAAATTTGTAATCAGAATTAAAACGAATTGCTTTTTTTGTTGCAGCCAAAAATCATCATCTGGCGGGCCAAACCCGGGATCCGACGGCAACAACAACAACAACAACTCACCAATGGACGGCAACATGGTGTACGAAGGTGCGTTGGATGCGAGCGCGGCGGCGTCATCATCCACGTGCGCGCACGTGCTGGGCGGAGCCATCGCGATCGCGGCGGCAATGTGGCGGTTGTGTCATCTCTTCTAACTCTTGTTCGCTTTCCGACTTTTGGAGACGTGGGCCCCCACTAATCTTGTCGGGAGTTTGGGTGGATGTATCACGTGTGGACCATCGAACTCCTCCTCTGGCCCTTTCTCCATGTGGGGCTCTTGGCCCATTAACATGGCCCATGTGACGTGGAACCGAGTCAACAATATAGCAAATCACTCATTATAAGGGGAAGAAAATTGAAAAAAGAAAAAGAAAAAGAGGAATAGCTTAGTTTTGAGGATTAGTAGTAGGAATAGAGAGCTGAGAGCAAAACACACCACAGATAAATTATTAGATAGACGGTGGTTGGGGATATTTGTTTTTTTAGAAGTTATTTGTTTCTTTTTTAGAAGTTATTATTATTATTAATTTTCAAATTATTAAGATTGGGGGTGGAGATTGAGATTCATTTGGTAGTTAGGAAAATATATTTTATATGATGGTTATTAATTATTAGTATGTGATATATGGAACACCACTTTAGTGAATTATTAATTATCATTTTGTGGTTTTCTTTTTATTTTTTGTGTATTATTGTACTATTGTGAATGGAAATGAGTTGGAGTATGCGATAAAATGAGTGATAATTGGTTAAAGTATAAAATGATTAGCTAATTTAAATAAAAATGATGCAATAATTGATGCTTGGGCTCGTGGTATTAGCTAGCAATGCCGACAAGTTGACAACTAATTAGGGATATCATACAATATACTTAAGCATGCAAAAGGAATTATTCTCCTTTTTATTTGTCAACCAACTGCCCATTACTCTTCGTGTACAATTCTAATTCGTTATTTAAATATAACATATACAAAAATGAAATTCATTGAATTAATTTTGTCTTTTATTTTGTCTTCATTTTCTTAACATTATTAAGACATTTAACATATTTAAACTTGTGACCAAGTATTTTGTTGAAGAACCATATGATACTGAAATATGTGGTCTAGAAATTTTAAGACAATGAAATCGATGGTCACACCATAAAATTTAAAACAATTATTTAAAGTTTATCATACATCAACCCTTTTGTTTTTTCCACCAAAAAAAAAGGCATGAATCATGAAATAAGAGATTTCTCATGATGCATGCTTGGTGCTGATTAATTTACCATCATTAACAAACATTTGTGTCTTTTTCTTTCATATCCTTTGCTCTAGGTGTTTCTAATAATAATCTTGTAAGATAACTTATTTAATAGAAAATAATTTATGCTTTAATTAAATTAATAAGTTTATATTTTGGTAGACATTGCTAAACAATTTTATCCTTTTAAAGAAAACCAGCTATCAAACTCTTCTCCATCATTAATGTATCAATCCAAGACATCACCAATTATTCATTTAGAATTTAAATCACCAAGAACGTGGCACCTTTATGATGTTTCAACATTGATTGGGAAGAAGGTTACCCTCCATTTTATTTTTAGTATTAATAGCTGTGAAATGTAGCGTAAATTATAGAAAGTTTTATGCTTTTAGGAATGTCAATAATGCTCTGGCCCTTTGGAACATGCAAATTGATGAAAGAATGTCAAAATTGGATAGTAGCTCAGTAATTAAGATAAGATTCTTAAGCCCAAACCAATGGTATGACCATCTCGGGTTCGATAACTGATAGCTTTTCTTCTTCCTAGTTATGTATTCAAAAAAACACAAAATAAAAAAATAAAAAAATGAAAAATGACAAGGTTATCATGATATGAAAAAAATTCTTGTAACTAAATTTACCACTTTTAATACTTCATTTATTCAGCTGGTATTGTAATACCACCTATATATGTCATGTGTGAATATGAGATTGTTAACATACATTTGGCGTGTATAGGTAAAATACAGTACAAAATCAAAGTGCCAAACAATGTCCAAAAAGGCTTGATGCTGACAAGCTTTATCTGTTTTCCTATAATGTTTAGAAACTTAAAAACACACTCAAAATGAGAACAAGGTTAAATTGTAATTTTGTAGGACAAATGGCAAAATTGGTCTCGTCAAAAACACGATTAATTAGCAAAATAAACTAATGCAATTAAAGAAAACTAGTAATCCCGCACGTGCGTTGTACGTGTATTATTATTTTAACTAATAATTTCACCCGTGCGTTGCACGTGTATTAGTGTTTTAACATTATTAATTTGTAATGAAACTATCTATTAACAATGAGTTGATATTTATTACTTTATTTTAATAATAATATTCATATAAAGTCAATAACAATAAGTATTTGTATATCAAATTTATACTTTTAATTATAGACTTAAATGTCAAATTCAGCTTGTTTATATTCATCCTCAATATATGCATAATTCTATATTGGTATTATATATGTCAGTCACTCTCTTTCTTACACACACTCTACCTTTATATAAAGAAATCCATATATGTATATATATACACACGTGAGACATATATTTTCATTTTGAACTTGTATTGATAAAAAAATAATACTTGACATTATTAATAAAAAACATTCTTCACAACATCCATCTCTCAAGTTTCCATAAATAATGTCAATGAAGAAATTTAGTTTACAAATTACAAAAAAAAATTCTTATATACAACATTTGTAGTTTTGTTGTTACATTTATTCTCATCATCACAAATTAGGATTTTCAAACCCTTACGATTCGTCAACCTGGATACAACAACGTACAATTGATCATGGCTGAATACTGTTTTTTTCAAAAGAAGTCCAACATGAGAGAGAGGTTGTCTTTGACTTTTGTTGATAGTCATTGCATATGAAACTATCAAAGGAAATTGTCTTCGTTGGATCTTGAAAGGAAACCTCGGATCGGATGGAGTTACTGTCATCGAGAAATTAATACCTTTTGACCCTTATTGTTTTCTGTAAGAATCTTTGCCTCCAAAATGTGATCATCAAGCTTTGTAATAACCAACCTAGTGTCGTTGCACAAACTAAGTGAATGGTTTATATCCCTCAACAACCTCACTGGAGTTCCAACTTTCAACTTTAACTCGTGATTTGGTACTCCAGAAAACCTAATTGTGTTCAAAAACTTTGGTGCATGCACATCCTGCAATAGGTCAATATTTGAATCTGATTTGCACGCGCTGTCAGAGATCAAATATATCTTACATTCTTCGTCGTTCAATGAAGTCATATATTCATTTATAGAATCGACCACATCAAGTGTTGCCAGGGGCGAGGCCACATTAGGGCCAAGGGGGGCATTGGGCCCCCCTGAAATTTTAAAAATTTGCAAGGGTGTTTTAGTAATTTTAGTCTATAACCTTGAAAAAAAATACAAAAATAAGAAAAAGGGAACAAAATTTCCAATTCCTCCATTCTTCATTCCCCCATCCCATTTATGAATTTTGAAAAAACTTTGAGTCTTGATCATTTCTTCACATTTCACAAAATTTTGTACATTTTTTTTGCTCTATTATAAACTTGAACTCGAATTTTGGCATTATTTTCTTGTGTCTCTATTTGTCTCTTTTGAGATGATTTATGCTTTATCATCAAATTTCCATTAAAGAATTCAACATTCGATATGAGTATGAATCGATCATATGAATCGATATATGATAAATGTTATGATTTGTAAAAATATCAAGCTACTCGAACTTGATTTTTGCTCGACTCGATTCGATTAATAATCAAACGAAACTCAAATATAATTTTTAAATCTCAATAAAATTTCAAACAAGTTTGAACAATTTTATATTCGGCTCGACTCAACTACTTTACACCTCTAGTTGGGCCCCCTACACATAATTTTTGGCTTCGTCACTGAGTGTTGGTGCAAGGATGGCTCGACCCTCCAAATAAGCTGGGCATTCATTAATCTTACCAAACTGTGGTTTATTTCCAATAATTGTAGACCCCATGAGTTTTATCATTTTGATCAACAATGTGAATCACTAATCAATCAAACGAGATTGTAAAACCCAGCCCGCTGCAAAGTTTTATAGATTAAAGAAATAATTATCCTTTGATCGGTTAAGAGAAAAACAATCAATACTTTAAAACTTGATTAATTGAATTGAATACAAAAAAAAATCAACGTCCAATTGAAACATAAAATCAATGGTAAAAGATACATAAAATATTCTTATAAATATTACGTCGAACATAATTCGTCTATTTAACTATTATTGAGCAATAAGAAAAGTTTGAATTGATCATAATTTATATATCATTTACAATATTTTCCTAATCTAAAATACTACTGAATATAAGAAGTAAAAAGAGCGAAAGATATTTTGTTTCGGACTCACAATTTTTATACATATATGTATAATAAAATAAGAATATCATTTATAATATTTTCCTAGTTTAATACTATTTATAATATTTTTCTAATTTATATACATATATAATGTAGGAATACAAAAAAAAAAAATCAACATCCAATATAATTTTTAAAAATTATATATGTTCACTTCTATTAAAAACATATATAGTCTTTGATTTTATGTTTTTTTTTAAATCCTAATGATGATGATGATATATAGGAATATTGATAGTGATGATTACTTTTTTTAAAATACTAATGTATATAGTTTTCTAAAATCATTGGAATATTGATAATGACTTATATATATATATATATATTATGAGTAACATATCTTTTGATAAACTTTGAATTTTGGAGCCGCTGATTAACAATAATTATTGCAAGATCGGTAACATATATTTCTTCCTATATAATTGTTGTAAAATCCTAAAATTTGGTGCCTTTTGGTATAACAATAAGTAGGAATACCATTTATAATATTAATTAATAGTTACAAAATCCTATTATTATTTGGTAAGTTTTGGTAAAATTATAAATAGTAATAAATTTACAGTATTTTCCTAATATATATAAAAAAATCTTTGAACAAAGCAAGATCAATGGTTAGGATTGTACAATAAAATATTTCCGAATATAAGAAGTAAAATGAGCGGGAATATTTTTTTCTTTATTTACTTTCATTTTTTCCTTTATTTGTTTATTTAATTTCGTTTTCCCCCTTTTTTCCCTTAAGTGGTCATTTTTTAACAATAATAATGGTAAAAATAGCACCAACAAATCATTTAAAATTGTGAATAAATAAATTATTTTTCTTGCTTAATTATATATATATTTTTTGTTTTATTTTTATTTTTTTAATTTAATTTTATTAATATGATTTCTGTCTTTTCTTTTAATTTTAATAAAACATTTTTTTAACCAAGAAATCATTTAATAGAATGGCATTTCCTTCTAAATAATATTTTGATGCCACTTACAATTGAACTAATGGCTTGACAAACAATGAGACAAATTTTGGACAATATAGTTTGGGGAGTAAAATAATTTTAAAGTTACTTGACATCTATATGTAAGATTCGGTAGTCATTTTAATGTTTTTACACCATTAAATTGTGATCTGCATAATGTGAACGGACACACTTGGACGATCAAAATGGTCAGCCCCTATGGCGCGTTCTATTTTATGGGTAGATGGAGCAAATTCGTCCATGATAACGGAATAGCATTTCAGATGGTGAAGTGCTAGTTTTCTCTTATTGTATCAACCACATTTTTGATGTGTCAATATTTTATAATGATGATTCCTGTGAGAGAATCGAGATGGAAAATGATTAGAGTGATATATAATTGATGTTTTGAACTACTTCTAGATTTTATTTATATTTGAATATTTTATGTACTCTTTTATGGAGTGTTTCTATGAACAATATATTATTATTAATGAAATATTTGTTTCTTATATCATGCTTTAGAATAAATATATGAATATTTGTTTTGTATTGTTTCAATTGCAATTAGGTATAATTTTGTTAAATTGGTATTCTTTATTACATTGTTTTTGGAATATACTTTTACTATATGTTCATTATAAATGATATTATAATTTTTGAATACAAAGTCTTATAACTTCTGGATAATAAAAAGTTTATATCTTTCTAATAAAGAAGTCCTATTCAATTCCAAATTGACATCAACCTGTATCAATAGAGTTTACTCGAATGTTGAATCTTATAAAGCAGCCTTAATACAAGTCAAACAGTTAAATTACATTATATTTTTTTCTCATTTGAAATTCAACTTCGAACGTATTGTCTGCCAATATAAATATTGTAGGTATTAACTTTGTTGGTAAATATTTACCTACGATGATTTTAACTACTCTTAAAGAAGACGCTAACACAAAAAATTTAATGTAATTACAAAATTTTAATGAATTTCTAATGGAACAATATAATAAGTCATTCCAATAAATTCATCAGAAAATTAATAGGAAAAAATCAAAACTATAAAACTAATAACCAAAAAACAAATATGTTGGCAATATAGAAGTTTATATATATGAACAGGAAATATATGTTGACAAAAAATATGTTAGTATGAGGAATAATAAAAAAATAAATCATAATTCAAAAAATAACTTAAATAAATTCAACAAAACTATCCAGAATAATCAAAAAAAAATTTACCAAATATTGTTCGTACAGATCTACAATATAGTTTATATAAAAACTCTTGTTTATTGTAGAATTCGAGTTCAATACTGTTGATGTTGGCGGGACATTTGATGAAAACGGAAATAGAGGGGAGCGTGAAGATGAAACCATATTTGGTGGTTATGCTTCAAATTTAAGATCAACAATATTAAAGTATTTCTCTAATGCAATTTAAGTAGTATAAATATAAGAGAGTTTAACATAAATAATAAGCTGACAGAAAAATCTCTGAACACAAAATCAATTGTTAATTCAATGGTGAAAGATACATAAAATCATAATTCGTCTATTTTAATTATTATTATATAATTTAGGAAAGTTTGAACAGTCATTAGTATTTAAAACTTGATTAATTAATATTATATTGTACAAAATATTAACGACATCATTGAAACAAATAAATATATATTTGATGAAGATATGATGCATAGAATCAACATAATCATTGTAATATATATGAACAGAAGAACTGACGTATACTAATATTAATTATAGTGAAATACTATTCATAATTTTTATAATCTATATATTATATATGGATAGAATTGATAGTATAAAGTCACTTTTGGTATAAAGTAGGAATATCATTTATAAAATTTTCTTAATTTTTATACATATAAAATAGGAATATTATTTATGATATTTTCCTAATTTATATACATATAAAGTAGGAATACCATTTACAATCTTTTCTTATAATATTTTCCTAATTTATATAATTACAACGATTTTCTTATAATATTTTCCTAATATAAACATTTATAATAATTATCATTTATAATATTTACAATTGTTTCCTAATATAATAAGTAAAAAGAGCACGAAAATTATTGTTTCGGACTTCTGCTGAGACCAATATGCCAGGTTAGTGCGAGATTCGGGAGATGAGTTCTAACAAAGACGTAAATCGAATTCAGACATAAACAGGTGTAACGAGTCGGGAGACCTACAACTGTTATATGTTTGTGGGGAGTCATTCAATTCAAAAATCTTTTGAGATTTAATAATAGTTGTAACGTATCGGTAGATCTACAATTGTTATTAATCTACTGTTTATTTATCACCCGAGAGGGGGAATAAACTATCTTAGGAATTGAACCCATAGAATTGCATGAATTGGTTTTGAAACTTCAATTGGATTTACTATTGAAGAAACATGTTGAGATTATGTGCCTAAGGTTGCTCCTGTAGTTGTTGAAAATACTTTTGGGGTTCGCAAATTTGTTTTATTTTTCTTTATTTTCGATTTTCATACAACAATTGGATATTCGGTCGCTTCAATAAAATTAGAATACAATGTTATTATAGCCTAAGTGTTTCATAAATTGATCCCCAAAGACCTTGCTTGCCAATATTCTATAAACTACACTGTACACTTGCAGTTGTATGATTCGAAATATTTTTTGGCGAACAAGTACTATATCTAAGTAGATTCCATCAATCCCCGACAACAACGCCAAATTTGCCAAAAATATTTGGATCTTACAACTGCAAGTGTACAATGTAGTTTACAGGATAATGGCAAGTAAGGTCATATTCCTCAGGGATTGACTATGAAACACTTAGGCTATAATAACATTGTATTCCAATTTTATTGAATCGACCGAATCTCAAGAGTTTATAAAAATCAAAAATTAAAAAAAAAATTTGCGAACCCCACAAGTATTTCAACAACCACGGAAGCAATTGTTCGCCTTATTTTTAGCTTCACCGCAAGTGTACAGTGCAGTTTATAGAAAAGGGTTAGCAAGGTCGAATCCACATGGACTAATAAATTATTGTACTAAGTACTGGATTGTAATAGCCTAGACGATCGAAGTTGAGTGATTTGGTTTTGTAAACTAAACAAGAATTTATCCTAAAATAAACAAAGTAAAGATTGATTGAAAGATCAAGGAGATTAATGGATTCCTGGGTTATGGTTTCAGTTAATATCCCCTTTTATTATCAGATTAATCAAACCAAAATTATACGTATTCTTCCCTATAGAACAACCACAAAAGTAATTTACCATCTCTCTCGAGATGCATGTAAAAACGTTGATTGAAATATCTATACTAGCATCTCTACTCAACATGAGATATCCAACTCCCAAAAGCACAAAAGATTAAATATCCTCACAAAGATTCACAGACTTCTCAATCTTGCAAATATTCATGTCAAGTACTCACAGATCTAGTATTGAAACTCATTTGTTCGAATTATGAATCAATACATCAAACAAGTTAAACCAAAGGCCTTTTGATAAAACAAGAATTTAGAACAAAGTACTCGAATAGGGTTGGAAAATAATAACTTCAATTGCAATTAATCATCAAATAAAAGTATTCATTAACCTACTCCCAAACCCGGAAATCACAAGATGTTTGTTTAGCTAGACACAGAAAACAAATAATTCATAGACAAATTATCCATGTTCATGTCTAACTAATTGAAAATAAAGATACTATGGAATGCGAAGACTCGGGGCGTCGATGATCTCTCGATCAATCTTCAATCCTCAAGCGTGTTGTTGTAGCCTTGATCGATCTCTCCACTTCTCACGTGGAAAATTGCTCTTTTCTCTGTGTTCTAGGGCAAAAGTCAGCGTTTTTTCATTTGTGGCCGCCCGTCTCTATTTGTACTCCGTTCGGGTCAAAACCTAGTTTAGGAGCTGTCAAACTCTGTTTTCCTGCACATGCGCACGGGCTGTGCGCCTAGCGCACGCCCAACCCGTGCTAGGTACCGCAGGATTGTTCTTTTCGCTGAAGGGCGCACGGGCCGTGCGCATCACACACGACCAACCCGTGCGTCCTGTCGTGGCTTGAGTCTCAGTTTTGGCTAGCGCACGGGTCGTGCTAGGGACGCACGCCCTGCCCGTGCGCACCTGCTGGAACTGATACTTGTTCGTTTCCTTTCGTTTCTCGCCCGGTTCGTCTGACTTCTTCTCGATTCAACTCCAAACATCATACGTTACTTCTAGTATCAGCGGTTCTTTACCGCGATGCTCCGAATTGTTGCCAAAATGCTACAATTATTATTCAATTCCTACAAAATGAGCAAAACGTAATACCTTTTCCACAAAACAGAAATAAAGCCCTTTTTACTCATGTAATGCATGATAGCAACTAATTCTAATTACAATTAAGCCCAAAATACATGCAAAACACATATCAATCAGCAATCATAGGCACATAATCTCAACATGTTTCTTTAATATTAAATCCAATTAAAGTTTCAATAACCAATTCATGCAATTCTATGGGTTCAATTCCTAAGTTAGTCTATTTTCCCTCCCGGGTGGCGCATAAATAGTAGATTAATAACACTGTAGATCTCCCGAAACGTTACAACTATTATTAACTCCCAAAAGATCTATAAATTGAATGACTCCCCACAAACAGTTGTAGGTCTCCCGACTCGTTACACCCGTTTATTTCTGAATTCGATTTTTATCTTTGTTAGAACCCATCTCTCGAATCTTTCACTAACAAATATGACATGCTAATTATTGATCAGATAAAAAACAATTAAGAATAAGCACTCAAATTCATAAAATAAAAAGCATGAATCTATTAAGAAAATAATTAATCAAGATTTTGACATGAATCCACAGTTTTGATTATGCCCCTAAGATTCGAAAGATTAGTCAAACATTGATAACAAATTCATAGACAAATTCGAAATCAATATTAAGACTTTGTTTAAGCACAGACAAGAGATCTAGACTAAGAAAGAAAACTCCTTCATGTCAGGATGGATTCCCCTCCTAAGCCTTCGAAGCTCTTGTGCTACCGTAGATGCGAAAGGCCTTGTGGTGTTCTTCGCGACCTAGCCCTCCTCTCTCAGAAGACCTTGGATCTTGTGTTCATGTGTAACTTGATGTGTTGTATGCGGTATTGTTGAATGATTTTTCGTGTAAGCCTTGTGTCCCTTTTATAGATGCATCACTTGTAGAGTTGGAACGGGAAAAGAACTCCAAAAAAATGCGTGGCAAAGTCCCACACAGCCTGGCCGTGTAGTCTCACATAACCGTGTGGGTTTTTTAGACCAACTCCACACTCTCGTGTGGGTATCACATGGTCCGACCGTGCGACTTGGTTTTGTTCCCTGTTTCTTTCCTTTTTCACACGGTTGTATCATTTTACACACGGACACTTCACACGGCCATGTGGTCCCACACGGTCTGGCCGTGTGATGTGCATTTGTCTAAATTTTCTCTTGGCGTCTTCATGAAAGTTGTAGCCATTTCTCTTAGCTTTCCATAGCCACTTGAATCACATTAATATCAATTTTCTAGAGAGAGGTATGGCCAAAATACTAAACCCTTCCAGTGCTGGGAACTGTTAGCGCGTTTTGACGTTTTTGAAGGAAATTCCCTTTTGTTCGGTCGTCCATGCTTCTTTCCTTCACATATTTGCTCGTACCTCAACTATTGACCTATACTTTGGAACGTGATATCATTTTTTATACAATTTAACTCCATTTCCTGTAAGAAGTCACAAGAATACGCAGTATCACGCCCAACAAAGGAAACCAACCAAAACACATTGAATATACATGCAAATGTATCTAATGCACATATATTTTACACGTATCACAGGGCATCAGTACTCATTTAATTCAATTATGAACTGATTACACACTACAAGAAAAAATCAGTTTACCTACAAAAAATATGCATGTATTAAGATAATTGTAAAGTGTATGCAAAATTGTTGTCGGTAATATCATTGTAGGTAAATATTTACCTACATAATCTAAAATTGTTGGTAAAATACCTACAGTATTTCTGTCGGTAAATTTAAAAACTGTCGGTGATTTGTTGGTAATTTATCGGATAATTTGGGAAAGAATTTTTATTCTGTCGGTATTATGTAAGTAACTGTAAAATTTAATGACAATGCAAAATTATTTTTGTCGATAATTTCTGTCGGTAAATTGAAAAATTCTAGTAGTGACATGTAGTCATGTAGTATGATTCTGTACATTAGTGCCTATTTTATTTCATATAACATGAAACTATATTTTTATTACGATAAAATAATTGAAATTTAATTTATCCGTGGAGAAACAATTTTTTAACGCAGAGTCGCCACTTTTTACTGGGCACGGTGATGATTGAGTGCAAAAAATTTTATATTACAAAATTGATGGTCCAATAAAAATTTGTTATTATTATGTATGAGGTGTTTGGCCAGAAAAAACGAGGAATGGGCATTGATATGGTGTGATTCTGAAAAACATCAAACATTATGGTCCTTTGGCGGGCCTCCAATTGCGTGCACGTTTCTTATTTTGGTCATCATTCGACCACTAGAGTGATTGCGATTCATGAAATGTGTTCAAGAGTTGTATTTTTCTTTCTTTTTATTTTTTTCTTTCAAATTTAGCTTCCAAACTTAAAACTGACTAAGTATAGCATCTCTATCCTCTCATCACTACTACTTAGGCAAAAGGCGAGACATGCATAAATTGGCTAATGTTATTTTTTGGAAAAAAAAAATTCAATAGGCAAATTTTCCTTAGAATTTTTTTTATTTAATATTTATATAGTTTTTTTGTAGTTTTTTATCTGGTCCGCCTCAATTTCGTGTATCGATTCACCTCCAATTATTTCCTAGCTACGCCACTAGGGAGGCAGGGGGTCAACTGGGCCCCACCCCTCTATTATTTAGGAAGAAAAAAAATTACTAGTTAAGAATTTTCTTTAGTTAACATTTAAATGATTTTTCTTTTACTTTTATATTTGGCGCACCCCGACATATTTCCTAGCTACGCCATTGGCTAGTGTTGTGGTGAGCTCTTCTGACGCACAATCTAGTCATCTCAGGTTAGGAGAACAAGTATGTCCGATTCCTTCAAATCTAATAATGATTGATCTCCCCCCGAATTGAACTCATATGGATGATATTCAATATGAATATTTACCAAATCTTCACCAATTCACACATTCACTGGGAGCAATTTGATGGGGTGTGATTTTGAACCCACAATCATTTGTACTTTTGGTTCGTAGGGATATGTTCCTTTCGTAATTTTAATAGAATAATGAAAATTGAGGGGGAAAAAATAAAAGAAAAAAAGAACATGGACCAACTCAAAGAGTACTTTGATACGATCTTTTGTTATTGAATCTAACTCTTTCCGTTTTGGAGCTAAATACAACAACATTTTGTTAATAGGATATATTATAGATGCGTTTTTTTTTTAGCCATTCCCAACAAACCAAGATGTTTTTTAGCCATTTTTTTCAAACACATCTTTTTTAGCCATTTTGGGGTGTAAAATGACATTCATACCCTTCTAGCATGTTTGTTTGATATTTGAGTTATTTCTCTCAATGTGTGATATATAACTGGGTATGCTGTAACTCAAATTCGAGTCAATGTGACTCGAATTCGAGTCACAGTAACTCGAACATGACTCGAAAAAAATAATTTTTTTTTTAAAAAAAATCGAGTCACACATGACTCGAATTCGAGTTACTGTGACTCGAAAACAAAAAAAAATTATTTTTTTTCTTTTTTTTTTAAAAAATCGAGTCATAGTGACTCGAATTCGAGTTACAGTGACTCGAATTCGAGTTACTCAATGTGTGATATATAACATAAAGTTCGTTATTATAACCAAATGTTTGTGTGGCATAGTGGTTTGTCCAATGTTTACTCACTATTAGGTCTGGTATCAATACTCACTTTTTAGACCAGTACACATTGGACAAACCACTATGCCACACAAACCTTTTGGTTATAATAACGAACTTTATGTTATATATCACACATTGAGTGACTCGAATTCGAGTTACATCATACCCAGTTATTTTTTTTTTCCAAAAAACTTTGAATTCACATAACTTTTTCGTTTTAAATCCGTTTTGCATGTATAATATATCAAATTAATCCTTTTTTCGATATCTATAATTCAACACCCATATTGCATATTTTAAAATGAAAACTACATGTTCGATTTCTTAAAAAAAAGAGTAAGAAGATACATAGAGAAATAACCCAAATATCAAACTAACTTGCTAGAAGGGTATGTATGTCATTTTACACCCCAAAATGGCTAAAAAAGATGTGTCTACAAAACATAACTATTTTTAATTTTTACATTTTCTAAATGGCTATTTTGTACCATTACCACTATATTAAATTTCACAAAATTATAGTTCAGAAAATTAAATTTATACTCCACTTTGTTAATAGAAATATAATGAAATTTAACTAGTTCTCATAATTATAATGTGTCTCAATCTCAATATATTAATTTTTGGATTTCAAAAGAGAAATCTCGATATATATAAAATGGAGTGCACGAGGTACAATATCCAAACTAAATGTATTAATATAATAACACAAAATTTGATAAGACCAATCCATAACCAATCCATATTTATCAATATAAAAACATAAAAATTACTTTTTTTCCCAACTCATAAAAATACTTTTTTTCAACGCATAAACGAGAATTTTAGTTGGACCATCCATTAATAGCTGAGACATAAAAAAGAAGATGAAAATAATCATTTGAAAACTAGCAAAAAGAAAAATTAAACAAATAACCTATGTGTGCCACATCACTAATAAATTGTAAGTAATCAGTACACCAGAATGGACCTTCACTTAAATAATTCCTTTTCATTGAAAATTAGTTTTTTTTTCCTCTTTACTTCACGTAGAAATAAATTGCAATTATTTATGGAATTGATGTTACAAGATACCCAACTTATATACTTCTTATATTGCTGTTTCCAACAATTGATCAAATTAAGTGTTTCATCCAATTAAAAGAATTTGTCGAGTTTAAACGGATGGGACATGGAGTGTTTAAAAATATTGGATTTAAGTGTTTTTGCACTTTTAACCTTAAAAAAACAAAAGATATTTTTGAGTGTTTGAATGTACATAAATAAATATCCTTTTTGGGTTAAATGGATACATGACACAATCGTACGCGAGTTGGACACTACCCACTTGAGTAACACATCTCATTATCCCGGTTTCTGCTTGAGACATTTGCTATTATCCTAAAATATATGTTGTTATATACTTATATATGCCATAAAAGAATGGATTTTGGGATCATTTTACACTAATTTTATCTTGAATTAACTTCAGCCTCTCAGCCTCTCTCTCTCTCTGGCTTTTCCCAAACACTCGCACTCCCTACTAATTTTTCTCTCTCTCTGGCTTTTCCCAAACACTCGCACTCCCTACTAATTTTTCTCTCTCTCTCTGGCTTTTCACAAACACTCGCACTCCCTACTAATTTTACTGTTTTAGTTTTGATTTTAGCAATTTCCTAAGCTTGCATTTGGCTAGAAAGATTTGAATTTGAGGGGAGAAGTTTGGGGAAGGATATCAATTGACTCTACATAAAAATATATTATAATTCAAATCCAATCAAAACATAGATGAAAATATGAACTCAAAGATTTGAAATTCATTTACCCAAGGTCCCAACAAACTCAATGAATTTACAATTGTGATTTTAAATCTTTAGTTTGAATATCAATCCCTGCATGTTTTCTTGGCTATGAGAACCTTGTCGACATCGTTATTTTAGCAATTGCTTTGAAAATCTTGTCAAACTCGGCAACTTTTTATTAATACTCATAACAAAAAATATGGTTTCACATTTCAGAATTCAAATTAGACCATGTGACACCTAACGGGTAAAGATGTCAATAAGGGTGCAGCCCTAAGGGCTAACTCTATTCCGACCCTAAGAATTTAAGGGATCTACCTATATTTTGTAAGTCCAAGTGGCTACGATAATCTAGAGAGTGGTAGACGTGTCCAACGGTTCCGAACCACCGGTTACGGTTCGGAACCGCCGGTTACGGTTCGCCCAAAGGGTGGAACCGGAACCTAACCGTCCTATAGATGGTTTCGGTTCCGAACCGCCGGTTCGGAAACCGCCGGTTCCGGTTTGGCCAGTTTTTTCTTTTTTTTTTTTTTTGAATTTTTGGATTTTTAAGTTTTTAATATTAATAAATTAGCACCATTGATAAATTAACACAATTGATGAAGGAAATGAAATTGAGTAACACAAAAAATAATTTTATTGATTTAAAATAAAATTACAACTTACAATTTACAAAATGAAAAATTCTAATATATTACAATTCCAAAGTACAATTTAAAAATAAAATTACAAGTTAATACAATTTCGTATAAAATTTAAATTACAAAGTACAAAGTACAAACCACAAAGAAAGGAAAAAAGAAAAAAAAGAAATGGGTTTGAGTTTTATTTTAATATTTTAAGTTAAAAATTTGAAATTTAACTTTGAATATTGAAATAAAATTGTCTACGTATCCTCATAGAGGAATCAAAACCCTACGTAGTTCTCTTACCTTTTACTTACCTTAGGGAAGGTGGCAAGTGGCAACGTGATTCTACAATTATTTTGTGACCCGTTGCTTGAATCGGTATCAAGATTATCGCTTTCTTCGGAATCATCAAAATCGACGTGTTGCTCACGTACCTCGGCGTTTGTCCAATCGTGGAGCAATACTTGAGCCTCTAGACTTTCTACTGTTAATCTAGATCGTCTAGGATCCAGAATATAACCTCCCTCACTGAATGCTTGCTCTACGGAGACGGTTGAGGCAGGAATGGCTAATATTTCCCTCGCAATTAAAGTTACTATAGGAAAAGAGGAAGACCTCTTTGACCACCACTTTAACAAATCGAACTTTGAATTCCCTACTACAAATTCAGTATAATCAAAAGGAGATGTTAAATATGTATCAAGTTCAAGATAAGGGGTCGCTCCTCCTCTCGAACGTTTTGGTATCCTCGCGTCATAAAAATTATCTAATGGTGCAAATACCGACGCCTCATTAAACGTACCAATATCACTAGTATGTTCAACATCGGGTGTAGAAATAGCAGAACTAGATGAGCCTCTAAAACTATCACCAAATTTTCTTGGGTATAAATTATTTTCTTTAAAATATCTCGCCCATTTTTTCAAAACAGAAGAAAATCTTGATAAATATAAAAGCGCATCTCTAATAGGTGCAATTTCTTCTTTTAAAGTAGCTAAACCATCTTGAACACATAAATTAATAATATGACATATACAACGAACATGAAAAAAATTACCACCAATAGAAGGTTCACAAATATTAATAAGTGATGGTAAACTAGCCGTATTAGCACTAGCATTATCAAATGAAATTGAAAAAATTTTTGTAACTAAGCCATATTCTTGTAAAATAGTATGAATTTTATGAGAAATATTAATAGCGGTATGTTCAACATTAAAATCTCTATATGCAATTAAACGTGGTGGTGGTGGTGGTTGTTGCTCGGAGCCGGACGCCAAACCTTTGCCCTTAGATTGACGGGAAGATCCTCCACGACTCGACATTTTTTTAAAATAGCTAATGAAATTAAAAGTATGAAACTACTAAAAATTAAATTGAAACTTGGAATTTAAACTTGACAAGTTGAATATAGAGAATGTAGAGAATTGGGAGATTAGAAATTTGGTGTGAGGAAAAATGGATGAATTGGAAGGGGTATTTATAGGAAAAAATATGAAATTCAAAAAAATAAAAAATAAAAAAAACAGAAAACTGCCGGTTTTAACCGAAACCGGCGGTTTCGGTTAAACCAGCGGTTTTCAACGGTCAAATGATCTTCACCGTTGATCATCAACGGTCAATTGACCTTGACCGTTAATTTTTCAAATTTTGAATTTTCAAAAAAAAAAAAAAAAAAAAAAACATAAAACCGGCCGGTTTTAACCGAAACCGTCGGTTTTAACCGAAACCGCCGTTTACGGTTAAAACCGGCCACAAACGGTCACAAAAGTGACCGTTTGAAATTTGAATTTTCAAAATTCAAATTTCAAATTCAATCAGTTTTTTTAAAAAAAAAATAGAAAAACCGCCGGTTTACGGTTTGGAAATTTTGGAACCGTAACCTAACCTTAAAATTAAGGTTTACGGTTCCGGTTCGGACCGAAACGAACCGAAACCGGGGTCAACGGTTCGAAACCGCCGGTTCGCCGGTTCGGTTCGAACCGTTGGACACGTCTAGAGGGTGGGGTGAATAGATTATGCCCATTTTCTCAATTATGCCCATTTTCTCAATTATGCCCTCTTTTTCAAATCAAACAAGCCAAGACAATAATAGAAGTGCGAGAAGTAAACAACATGCGTCGATTTATAGAGGTTCAACCCACCTAGGGCCTAATCATCTACCACCACAGTATCTCCGGGATGAATTTCAAAAGGAATTTTTTTTATTAATTACCACAATTAATACAACAACACCTTACAACACCTATTTGGAGATTACCACAATCTCCCTTGAAGATTACCACAATCTTCTTGCAACGGCACCTTGTGAAAATCACCACAATCTTCCGACTTGAAGAACACCAAATTCTTCAACACCTCAAAGAGCACCAAACTCTTCAACAAGAAGATTACCACAATCTTCTTACACCTAACACCTAAGATCAACCAAGTGTGTTCTTACCACAAGAACACTCACAAGGATATCTTGTGTTGAATGATCAACCCAAATTCAAGATTACAACTCGATAGTGAAATATACAATTTTGAGTGCAAGTGTAATCAATAATAAAGCCAAGACCTCAAGATGTGAAAGTGAAAGACCTTAGGCTATTACAACAAGAATATTGAAATTGAAGAAGAAAAGTGTTTGCTTGAATGTATCTTGTTGTGTTGTAGTATCCTCTCTTGTAGTGTTGCTTCAATTCTTCATCTATTTATAGAGGATGTCTTGAACATGATAGGCTCCTCCTAGGAGATTGAAATCTGTAGAAAATTGCAAGACAAGTGAAGAATATAGTTGTTATAAATCAACACCACAAAATAAGGAAAAATTGTCTGCTGAATAACAATCAGAATTTGCTGATAAACATATAGGGCGACCGGTCGAATAGAAACAAGGGTTTGAAAGTTTTCTCGCAAATTTACACAGGGGGACCGGTCACCATGGGGTTGGACCGGTCGACCCCTGTGTGGACCGGTTGCCATGCCCCAAAACCAAATACAGAGAAGTCTGTAATACAGAAAACAACTTAGGCACCGGTCTCCCTTAGGTCGACCGGTCGCCATCACCGATCGACCTACGGGTCGACTGGTCGAGCTCATGAAAAAGTCTCCCATCTCATTTTCTATTTCAAAACTCAATCTTCAGGATAGGGCAACCGGTTGAACACAAGACAGAAGTGTTGTCCAATTTTTGTCGAAAATAAACTTCAAGAAATACTCCAAAAAATTAGTAAAAATATTTTAAATCGATCGGGAGTATTTGGACAATATTTAGAAACATTGTTTTGCTGTAAAAACACATTAACACAAAATCATCAAAAGTGTTGTCCAATTTTTATCGAAAATATACTTGAAGAAATACTCCGAAAAATTAGTACAAATATTTTAAATCATTTAGGAGTATTTGGACAACATTTAAAAATATTGTTTTGGTGTGAAAACAAAATCATCAAAATTATGATAAAAACATTTATCTAACAAACTCCATCTTTTTGATGATTACAAACCAAAACAATTTAAATAGGTCAATTTTGAAAACAAAACAATTTTCCGGTTAAAAAGGAACTATCCATTGAGAGCGACAACATTCCACCCATAATAATCACACGGATGGGAGTAGATATTTTCAAATACATATTTACAAAAGCTTCCCCTATCAACATGCACAACAAGAGTAATAGAAGCAATTAACCAAAAGCTAAAAGCTTTAGCTTTTACAAAATAAACTCAAGAATCAAGTGCTTAGAAGCTCCCCCTGTCAAAGACAATCATCAATAAAGAATAACAATTCCATAATATATCCATTGGACTAGATTTTGTTCACAGCTTTTGGCTTAAACTTAGCCACAACTTATAGCTTCTTTCGCGAGCTTATATTAGCTTCTTTTGAGCTAACGAGCCAATTTCCTATTTCTCCCCCTTTGGAATCATCAAAAAGAATGTTAATACGATAAAAACATCATATATCCATATCAAAGTGCGCATTTTACCCGATTTATCGAGCTATTTAACATTAAGCTTAAAATTCCAAAAGCTAAGAGAAGAGTTGATCATATAACTTGTAAAAATTCGTAAAAGCTCATTTGATTTGCAAAACATGATCTCTATAAATATATAAGACTTTTAAAATCGAGAGAATCATGTAGGTGATGAATTTTTCTTTTAAACATTTTATCGAACACTTGGCGGGCGTCAAATAATAAAGAAGATGTATATAGCCCTTGTAAGATTAATTAAGCCAAATTTTTCATCACTAAAAGCAATTTTACAGATATCATCCAACAACAATCATCATGCCCAACACAAATATATAAGAATTCCAACAAAATATTAAAGATGAAACACATTCTCAAGGGTTCAACCCAATTGAGATAAAGAAGAAGAATTCTTACCAATTAATCAGAGAAGTCGGGTATCATGGATGATATAACAATAGTATAAACTCAAAAATATGTAATTTGCAAGAAAGAAATTATTTTAAGTGAATTGTGTGAAATTTGCAAAGGGGTGCGAATTTGAAAAAGTAGAAAACAAAACGGCTAAGTATTGGACACAACTCATTTTAACACTGAAATTGCTATGGGCGACCGGTCCAAGGGGGGGTCGACCGGTCCAGGTGTAGGTCGACCGGTCCCCCTCCCTCAAACTGGTCCCTGGAGCTCTATTTGTGGTTCTGTCCGAATTTGAACCAAAAATTCGATTTTTCACCCCTAAGTTTTAAAACCAAACGAAATGCACACATAGACCTCACTCAATATACATTATGTCTAATCAAGCTCAAATGAGGTAAAAGACTCGGCGGTTAATGATTAAAAACAAATGTCCGCGAGTTATCCTTGAGACGAAATTAAACGCATCTCAATTTTTCGTTTAAGAAATGCAATCCCTTAGAAAAAGATATCGAATCTCAATATGTTTAGTTCGAATACGAATAACCGTATTTAGAGAAATAATATATATCGGACTTGTTATCCCGAAAAATAAGAACGTTTTAAAACTTTGGATAAAACAAGCCATACGAAGAAGTGTCTTTTAAATATTCGAAAATTTCTTTTAACGGCACCTCAATGAGATTCGTTGGGATTGTTTTGAAGTCAAGCATATAGACATAAGGCATAAAAATATCGAGTCTATGGGAATAATGAAAGTAGATAAACATACCTCGAATTTGTTTGTCAACCAATATGCCTTTAGCATCTTTATCTAACTTGAAGTTGGTTGTCATAGGAGTAGTGATGGTCCTTCCTTCTTCAATGCCGAACTTCTTCAAAAGTTCTTTTGTATACTTTGATTGTGAAATATAAGTACCTTCTTGGCATTGCTTGCCTTGTTTCGAACAATATTGCCTTGATCATCAAGCTTGTTCCGAAATACCAAAAAAATTCCTGTAAAATCTTAACAAGACATCTTGCACAAGAACATAATAATATCGAATAATATAGACACTATAACAAGTAACACATACTATGCCTAAAAAAAATCATCAAGACTTTAATGAACCATGTAAGTTCAAATATGCTTATAGGAAGCTATATAAGGTCTCTTTTGAAATTTGAAAATTCGAGAGCATATAGTTGAGACCTCATTTATAAGAAGTATTTTGAAGAAGAGCTTTGATAAAGCAACCAAGAATAAAGACATGAATATGTGCAATAAAATGCATAATTTAAGAGAAGAATAAAAATTAAATGTTTTATCAAAACAAAATATAATCCTTTACAAGTCTCGGATAAAACAAGCTTTATCGAATAGTGCCTTTCAAAAATCAAAAAAATCCTTTTAATGACACTTTATATGAGATTCTTTGAAATAGCTTGGAAAGCAAGCCCATAGGCATATGGCAAAAAACATATCGAGTCTATAAGATGAATAACGAAGGTGAACGTACCTCGATAATTTATGTCACTCTTGACACATTATGAGTAGATAGCCATTGAAGAAGATATATATATCCTACACAATTCTTAAACAAATCTTGCACAAAGCATAGTAATAAAAGTGTAGGCTAAAGCAATAAGAGATGTCACAAATATACTTATGCTATATAAATCTATAAGAGATAATGAACATATAAGTTGTTGTAAATATACAAGAGTTTAGACAAGCAATATACAAGGTCTTCTTTTCAAAAGAGTTAAGAAAATAAGAGTATATAGTGAAGACCTCAAATTTTTACAAAAAATAATTGACAAAATCATTATGACAATTAAAGCAAGATTACAAGCATACATAGTAATAAAACATTATGCGTATTTAAATAAGGAGATACAGTTTACCAAATTCGCCATTTCCACGGATTATGTCTTTCCATTTGTTGGTAGTATCTTCCTTTTGGGTAATTATCTTGTTGATGATGTCTTCTCCAATTTTGCCAATTCCAAGGATTGTGTCCTTCCCATTTTTTATCATAGTTTCTTCTTGGAATTTGACTTTGTTGATAATATCTTCTTCCTTGATCAAGTAGCGCAAATGTTTGTTGTCGATTTGACATTTTGAATTTTCTTCGATTTTTGTTGCGCCAAGTACCTATCATAAAATTTTCTTGTGGTACTCTTAAGTGTCCGGGTCATTTGGGTTTAGTATTGAGACTTTTAGGTCTCCAATAATAATTAGAGTTATTTCTAGCCCGACAAGTATTTGCCGTATGACCCTTTTTACCGCAATAAAAACAAGCAATAATTTTAGAAACATAATGACCAACATGCATAGAGACTTGGTTCTTTTTCTTATGATTTACAACATTAGGCTTATAACCAAGTCCGAGTTTCAAATGATCACAATGATGTACATCAAGTATTTTGGTCATTTTATTGGTGCTCAAATTAAACTTGGTTAAGTCATTTTTCATACAATTGATATCCTTCACAAGAGATTCATTATCTTTTTCAAGGTTTCTAACCTTATCAAGTGTGGTAGTGTGAGCACATGAAAGTGATTCATAAGAAGTAAATAAGTTATCCTTATCATTTTTCAAAACATTGAATTCCTTTTTCAAATTTTTGTATTTAACAAGCAAGCTTTGGAATCCATTTTGTAGCTCATCAAAATCATTTTGCAAATCACTATAATCATTTTGTAATTCATTATCACAAGAAGTAGAAGGTTTAGAACTTACCTTGTTTTCTTCTTCGATGCCCATAAGACATTGTTCAACTTCTTCATCATCGGGAGTTGTAAGAAGGTCATTCCATGTTGTCGGATTTGATGTTGTGGCCAATTGAGAAGTATATGCTTTTGAATAACTCCTTTCATTTGCATATACTTCATAGATAGCTTCTAGTTTTCTCCATACTTCATGTGTCGATCGAATTCCTAGAATATGATCATATTCCAAAGTGGTAAGTGAATAATAAAGAATATTAAGAGTTTTACCGTTTAAGAAGATGATTTTCTTCTCTTCATCATTGAGCTCCTTGAGGACTTTAGAGGTGTGAGGTGTATCTTTCATCGGAATAGATTCTCCATTAATGATTGTGTTCCAAATATCGAACCCGCAACTTTGTAAATAGCATTCCATTCTTTCTTTCCAAAAAACATAATTTTTGAAGTCGAGGCTTGTTGGTGGAGGTGCCGGTAAGATAGACTTCATTCGTAGCCAATAATCGTTCCTCTTTACTCGCGATGTGGAACGAGCTTGCCAAAGAGTTTGACTTTGATACCATTTGTAAGTCCAAGTGGCTACGATCTAGAGAGAGGGTGAATAGATTATGCCCATTTTCTCAATTATGCCCTCTTTTTCGAATCAAACAAGCCAAGACAAGAATGGAAGTGCGGGAAGTAAACAACACGCGCCGATTTATAGAGGTTCAACCCACCTAGGGCCTAATCCTCTACCACCCCAGTATCTTCGGGATGAATTTCAAAAAGAAAAAAATATTTTATTAATTACCACAATTAATACAACATCACCTTACAACACCTCTTTGGAGATTACCACAATCTTCTTGCAACGGCACCTTGTGAAGATCACCACAATCTTCCGACTTGAAGAACACCAAATTCTTCAACAACAAGATTACCACAATCTTCTTACACCTAACACCTAAGATCAACCAAGTGTGTTCTTACCACAAGAACACTCACAAGGATATCTTGTGTTAAATGATGAACCCAAATTCAAGATTACAACTCGATATTGAAATATACAATTTTGAGTGCAAGTGTAATCAAGAATAAAGCCTAGACCTCAAGATGTGAAAGTGAAAGACCTTAGGCTATTACAACAAGAATATTGAAATTGAAGAACAAATGTGCTTGCTTGAATGTATCTTGTTGTGTTGTAGTATTCTCTCTTGTAGTGTTGCTTCAATTCTTCATCTATTTATAGAGGATGTCTTGAATATGATAGGCTCCTTTTAGGAGATTGAAATCTATAGAAAATTGCAAGACAAGTGAAGAATATAGCTATTAGAAATCAACACCATAAATTAAGGAAAATATGTCTGCTGAATAACGGTCAGAATTTGCTGATAAACATATAGGGCGACCGGTCGAATAGAAACAAGGGTTTGAAAGTTTTCTCACAAAATTACACAGGGGGACCGGTCACCATGGGGTTGGACCGGTCGACCCCTGTGTGGACCGGTTGTCATGCCCCAAAACCAAATACAGAGAAGTCTATAATACAGAAAACAACTCAGGCACCGGTCTCCCTTAGGTCGACCTGTCGACATCACCGGTTGACCTCATGAAAAAGTCTTCCGTTTCATTTTTTGTTTCAAAACTCAATCTTCAGGCACGGGTTGCCCTATTGGGCGACCGGTTGAACACGAGACAGAAGTGTTGTCCATTTTTTGTCGAAAATAAACTTCAAGAAATACTCCAAAAAATTAGTAAAAATATTTTAAATCGATCGGGAGTATTTGGACAACATTTAGAAACATTGTTTTGGTGTAAAAACACATTAACACAAAATCTTCAAAAGTGTTGTCCAATTTTTGTCGAAAATATACTTGAAGAAATACTCCGAAAAATTAGTAAAAATATTTTAAATCATTTAGGAGTATTTGGACAACATTTAAAAACATTGTTTTGGTGTGAAAATAAAATCATCAAAATCATGATAAAAATATTTATCTAACATATTTTATAGACCCTTATAATATGAGGGTTTTTTAGTTTGACCCTAATTGTCATAGGGCCGGCTAAGACTAGGGCCAGACTGGTCCTTAGAGCTTTTTTCTCAATAAATCTTTTGTATTTTATAAATTTATATTTAAATTTATACCTATAATACTATCAAATCTAATTGTTGATCTCATTTATCAATTATTTTTCAATCTTGACTATATTATAATTGATGAAGATGAAAGAACATAATATTATGATCCATGATTCTATTGTTAGAATATTAGATTGTTGATGCTATTTTATTAATTCATAAAATTATTTAGAAGAAACTTCATTTATTGTTATATATTAGTATTTGATTTGATTAGAAATATTAAACTTACAAGGGTATGATTTTATCAACAAAAAAAAAAAACAATGATTGTAAGGACAACCCTGACCTGACCTGGCCATGTAGGGCTATGGCTGGTTCTATATTTTTCAAGTCCTTACGTTGTCAGGGATTTTTGGTCCTAGCCCTTAAAAGTCAGAGTCGTTTAAGGTAAGGGCAGGGACGGGACGGGACGGGACATGTTGATCCGTATTGACATCTCTATCCAGTATCCCCGAGTGTGTACACACAACGACCAAAAAAAAGAAGCACAAAAAATAATAGAAATAGCTCTAAGAAAACAAAAAATGATACTTGAGGGCCATTATCCATTCTCGAAATTAAACTGGTTCCAAAAAATATTGTTTGAATTAAGGTAAGACCAAGTTGGAAGTCATAAATTGTCGAAACAAGCAACCAATCAACTTGCCAAATTTTCTTCTCAGGTTCATCAATATTTACCTACGACTTACTAAGTTTTCATCTTATACAAATCTAAAATTCTAGAATTTTGTGTGAAACACGTTATTGCATTTGGAATTGTACCATTGAATTCCTTTTCATGAATAAAATTTTAAATGTTTAAGGTAGCAGTGTACTCTCGCAAGTTTCCACTTGTGTTCCTCGAGTTTTTCTAATCTTTAGATAGAATTAGGGGTAGAAATAGGCCAGACTATCCAACAGGAGCCTATAGGCCGGCCTACTAAGGATCTGACTTGACTTGACCTATTTAACAATTGGGCCAAGTTCAGGCCTTTTATAAAGTCTATTTAAATGTTGAGTTAGACCCGAGCCTTTAAACAAGCCTATTAAGCTTAACAGGCCGACCTATTTAAGGCCTACATATAATCTATATATAATATTATATATAGTACATATATAATATATAGAAATAAAAAATATTATATATAATACATGTATGTATTATATTATATATATTGAAGATATAAATTGTATAAAAATGTTACATTTATCTTATATATAAATATATATTAGAACATTAATATGACACTTATTTTGTATTTGGATTTGTTATTGTTATGAACTTATTAGATATTGTACTATCATATTTATATTTATTGGAGAATTAGTGTATTAGATTCTATTGGCATATGCATTTTGTTATTTTTATTATGAATCTTGTATTGACTATAGTGAGATTGTCGTTTGGTTTTTGTAGTTTGCAATTTATTAATTTTTTTTTAAATTGACTTGATAGGCTTAAACAAGCTTTAAATAGGCTCGGGCTTGGCCTTTTTAGGTAAAAAGGCCAGGCCGAGCCTATGAAAAAAGTCTGTTACAGATAATAGGCTAAGCTTAGGCCTAAACTTAACAAAGCAGGCCCAGGTCTTCCAACTCAAAGTCCGACTTGGCTTGGCCCATTTCCACCCCTAGATAGAATGATAGATTATAATGTGGCTTTAGGTAGATTATATATTGCCTTGGCTACCCCTAATCCAAAATTTTCCTTTTACACAATATACATATTTTTTCTAATAATTTTTTCTTAAAAGAAATGGGAGAAAAAAAAAATTGAGGTGGTGAACCCACTCCTATATTGAACATGGTACATCAAAATTTTAAATTAAAATGCTAGGAAATGAACTAGGTTATATTATCCTTAGTGGAAATGGTTCAAAATAGCCATTTACAAAATATAAAGATGAAAAATAGCCATTTTTTGTAGACACATCTTTTTTAGTCATTTTGGGGTGTAAAATGACATTCATGCCCTTCTAGCATATTTGTTTGATATTTGAATTATTTTTCTCTCTTTCACTTATCTCTATGTATCCTATTACTCTTTCTTTCAAACTTTTTTAAAAAAATCGAACCTGTATTTTTCGTTTTTAAATATGCAATATGAGTGTTGAATTATAGATATCGAAAAGATGGTTAATTTGATAAATTATACATGCAAAATGGATTTTAAACAAAAATGTTATGTGAATTCAAAGTTTTTTGGAGAAAAACAAAATAACTGGTTATAATAAGTGAGAGAAGATTGAACAGTAACTCGATATCGAGTAAAATGGATACCGAGTTATTGCTGGTTTGACTAACGCCTACTATTTTTTGTTGAAAACTCGATATCGATTAACCATAACTCGATATCGAGTTATGTAACTGGATATCCCAATTATTGGGTATCCAGTTACATTTAACTCGATATACGTAATATATCATTATCTTCACATTTCTTCACATTACTCGATATCGAGATACAGTAACTCGATATCGAGTTACACAAAAAGTAATTCGATTTCGAGTCACACATGTAACTCGCCAGCCATCGTCTTCTTCCCCTTTCTCACTTTCCGCCATTAACAACATCCCAAGCTCCCCACCAACACAAAATCTATTATAAAGCCCTAGAATTTCTACAAAAACTACAAATAATCCTAACAATCATAACCTAAAACAACTATAGAGTAAATAAATCAACAAAAAAACATGAAATTAACAAAAAAGACTGTAGAGGTCGATGCGGTCGCCGTCGTCAATTCGATCGCATCGTCCAAATCGTCGTTTTTGAATTTTTGGGGGGTTACTGTGTGCTTTTTGAGTGTTTGGTTATGTTGTGACTCGAAAAATGGGTTGTAAAAATACTAAAGGGCAGCAATGTCATTTCACACCCCAAAATGGCTAAAAAAGATGTGTTTGAAAAAGATGGTTAAAATAGATTTTCAATTGGCCAAAAAGGCTAAAAAAACCGACTCCTTATCCTTAAGTAAATATAAGTCTTCATGTACGAGATAAGATTTACAGATAACTTATTGTGTATTAGGATTAGTTTTAGTGGGTTATCATATTTTAAGAGTTTAATTAAAATAGTTAGAAGTTTTATTGTGGGTATGAATTTAATTCTATAAATACTTGTTTTGTTATTTTTTTAGGGTGGTTGATTCTGAATTAAAAATCTAGGATATTCTCTCAATTATTGTCTCTCTTACGGTATTCACATAGAATCAATATACAAAGTGAATTATATTTTTATTTACACTTCTGCTTGCATCACTTTCTTTCATGTTCCAAAAGGCAAACATATATAGAAAAAAAGCTGAATTGGCTCAATTAAAATTAAAAGAGGATTTTATAATGAATTAAAAAGACAAGGACAACACCAAATTATATTAACCGGGCCAAAAAATTGAAATCTTCGGTTAAATCTAAAATTGATTGAAGCAAATACCACCAGATAAATTTTATTTGTTCCACATTTGAAATTTGAAAGAAATTTGGAATTTTATTAATTGGGGATGTATGGATGTGTTTCCAAGTCCAATTTCCATTAACCAGTGTTGGAAAATAAATTTTCAAATTATAATAGTTTTCGTGTGAGAATTGAGAATATGTTTGGTTTGTTGTCTGAATTTCTGTTTAGAAATAAAAATATGTTTGGTTATAGTTTTTTAATGTATTTTTGACATTGGTTTGCGTGATTATAGTGTATTTTCACATAGATTCGCGTGATTATGGTGAAAATTTGTTTGGTTGTGTTTTCATAAGAACATTTCTATAAAAAAAATTGAAAATTGAAAATGGCTTTATTTCTGAATAGTTGAAAAGTGGAAAATTGCATTTGAAAATGCATCCATACATAAATTTCATGGGCAATTGAGATAAATGCCCCACTTTTTGGAGACAATGTCAGTCTTTTACGCTTCCCGATACTATTTTACCCAAATTTACCCTCCCGCCCTTTTTTTATACAACTTTACGCTCCCGCCAAACTTTCTGGACTTTTTTAACGCTTTGTTTCAATATCGTTTCTAACATGTTTTAAACATGTTTCTTTTAATAAAATTTCATTAAAAAATAAATTTTGTCCTCGTTAAATAATATATTTTATACTCAAACTCTTATAAAAAAATCAACAAATATACACATAAAACAACATATATTAAAACCAAACAAATTAAAAATATAATAGAACAACATGAATAAAAAACACAATTCAATTTTCGATACAAGACATCAAAACATAAAAAACATGGAAACAACCAGGAAGCAATATAGAAACAATATAGAAAGCACCAAATGAGCAAAAAGAGTTAAAAGTAGGTAACAATTGTATTTCAACATCGAAAAGTATGTGGAAACAACAAAGAAACATCGGAATAACATTAAAACTGTATGGAAACAACCCAGAAACAACGTAAAAAATATTTAAAATACCACATAAATAAAAGAGCTTAAAAATAGGTAAAAATTGTATTTACACATTGAATACTACATGGAAACAACAAAAAAGTTTTAAAATAAATATTATAGAACAACACCGAAATAATAGAAACAATGTACAAAATAATACATGAACAAAAAACATCAAAAAAATAGGTAAAAGTTATTTTGAAACATCGAAACAACAAAAACACAACATATAAACAACAAAGAAATAAATTTTAACAACGTCAAAACAACATATATAACATATAAAACAATACATGAACAAAAAAAATAAAAAATAAATAAAAATAATCAAAAATTATGAAGGAGCATAAAAAAAAAAAAAAAATAGGTACAAAAGAAAAAAGAAAAGACAAAAAAAATGTATAAAAGTGATAGGAGCGTATTTTGTGGTATGCTTACCAAAAATAGATTATTTTATGTAATTTTCCCAAATTTCATATTATAATTTTTCCAAGACTCCGTTTTCGGGTTTTAGCTTACCATGGGCCTAAAGCTACAAATGATATTCTGAACCGTACGTAGTTTGAGCATAGGCTTGTTTTGGGCCTAGAGCCCAAAAACTACGGATGCAATTAACCCACTCGGGCTGGGAGACAAATCTGAGTAAAAGAAATATATATACATATAATAATAATAAATTAATAATAATAATAATAATAATAACAATAATTCCCTGGAAAATAAATCAATAATTATTAGTTAGGAATTTAATTGTATTAGTTGAGGATACTGATATGATCAAAAGTACTGTAGTCTGTAACCTACATGCAGAATTGGATATATTTGTACAAGGAACGAATTAATTTAAGTAAAAAACTAAAAATCCTAAGTTGACAATTATGTCATTTTGAAAAGCACGGTTTGAATTAATGCTGTCTGATTCAGACATGATTGAGATTAGCAATCACTTTTCTCAGGTAATCGAACCAGTAATCATGTGATTTGCTTAAGTTTAACTAGGATATCTACGGATAAAAGTGGACTCCTAGTGCTATCAATTTCACTCTAATTAAACACGCAATTAATTTTTACTTATAACTAATCAAAGGGCGTATAATTAATTCTTTCTCTACCGGTTAATCCATCCAAATAGTCACTATCTTTTATAACAAGACAACATAACTTAGCTAAGAAGAAAATTAACTAAATCGGATATTCTCTTTAACTATTCCATGTGATCTTTAGTGAAAATATTACACAGAATCTTTTATTGTAAATCATTCAGCATCCTATCGATTATTCGTCACATATAATTTTTTTTTCATAAATTATATACAGATATAATAATTATTACATCCAATAAAAAACATAATAAGATTTAAAGTAAAACATTTTGTGAAAATGTCATTTTAAGTTGAAAGGCTTAATTGCAAAATTAGTCTTGTAACTCTGTGATGGTGGCATTTAATGATGAAGAAAGAGAATTATTGATTCACCTGTTCAGTTCTCCGCCTTAACGAGAATGATGGCATTTTAGGACTTTTGTTATTTTAATTTGTAATTTAGGACTTTACTTTAAAAAAAAAAATTGGCACATTGAGGACAATTTTGGACAGAAAACTTAAAAATTGGTCGGGTTACTAGAGTAGCTACCACCTCGCCATCCCAAATTGAGGATTTTTAATTTTCCGGCGAAATAGTTGATATGGATACTTACTGGGACACATATATGACATGTATTTTCCATACCTTTTTTTTTATTTATATTATTGAATTCAAAACGACTTAATTAGCGATTTCACAGGAAATTGACAATCCCCAATTATTTTAGGTGATGAAGTCGCTGCCACATCAACAGTCTAGCCAATTTTGAATTTTCCGGGCAAAACCGATTTTTATAAGCCGAATTTTATAAAGTTACGTGACCAATTTTGCAATTAATATATCCTAAGTTACAGGACCACTTTAACAGGCCTATAACGCCACCACCCGAAGTTAAAGGATCAATTTTGCAATTAATCCTAATTGAAATCCACATTAAATCTTGATCGCTATCACCTCACACACACATGCACATGTGTATGTGTGTTTTATTTTCTTGGATATATCAACCTCCACCTCAAAAGATACAATCCGCCCTTTTTCAAACCTTTTTTTGTCCTTTTTTTTTTTTTTCCATTTTGGCGATATTTGATAGGGTATTGCATCATAAAGTAACTTCTAACTTTAGCATAAAAAAATAGTTGAATAGAACTTTATTTTATCTGGGTTGTTCAACTGTGTGTATCCACATAAGCCATATTGCAGCAACTTCCTTTCACGTACCATTACTTTAACGCCCATGCAAAAATACCACATGGGGTTGTTCTACTTTAATATAATATATCACCAATTAATTTCAAACTGTCTACTGCTTACTAACACCTTTTTTCTTGGACTAAATCTTATCTTATATCTCTACAGTTGGGAAACTTACATCACAAATTTATTATGGGTTTCAATTCGAGCAAATTATAAGTATTCGTTTTTTTTTAACTACTGCACTGCAAGAAAAAAATCAATTTATCTATTAAATAATTTTAGATAAATATTAAAATAACTGAAAACTACTGTAGGTAGATATTTGCCAACAGAATCTAAAACTGTATATGTTGGTATATATATACCTATAATATTATGTCATAAGTAAATTCAAAAACCGTTGGTGACTTATCGGTAATTTGACAAAATCATTTTTGTCAAATTTATCGGTAAATTGGAATTTTCTTTTCTTGTAGTGCTAAATTATATTTTTGAAAAAAAAGAGATAATAAATAAAACTCTATGAAAGAAGTAAAACATAATCACACAGTTATAAGGCTCTATACAAAACTATATCTCTCCGTTAAGTAAATATACAAATAACAGTACAGATTCAATCCCATATGTACAAATTTGAGATATGGTCATAAAGAAGCATGTGTAAGAAGATATAGCTAGGACTAAGTACGTAATTATAGTGGAAATTAAGTAAAGATACAATTGATCAACTGTATCTTTACTTATCAACTTAACTCTTATATATATCGTTATTTATATACTAATTAATTTCAGTTGTGGATCAAAAAGAACTATAACAAGATATAGACTAATTAAAGTGGATAGTAAAATATAGTTGATTATGCGATTTAATTTTTTTATCATTAGTTATATCACTTGTCACTACTAGATCTCTTAACTCCATCCCTGTTTATATACTAATTAAGTTGTGTTATGGTGATCATTAAGAACTAGAACAAGATAGGACTAATTAAATTAAAGTGGATAGTAAAGATATAACTGATAATTATGTGGATGGCTTCTTAGACAAACTTAATTTTTTTTTTTGAGAGAAAAAACTTAATTATTGAACCAATGGTCATCACATATCCCATAATTATAAGAAATTTCCCAATACTGATAATGGCTTTTGCATGGATGAGTTAATTTTGCTTTGACAAATTAAAGAAATTAAAATAGAAGAAGATAATGCAAAATTAAAACGCGTAGAAAAAGATGGAATTATCCTAATTAATTGTGATCTCTCTTTACACGACAGACAACATGTCCATGCACGTTCCTGATTTCGGAAAGAAAGCGTCACAAAGTAAGAAGAAAGATAATTTTTGCTGATGACGTTTTTAATTTGTTTTTGGTCCTTTTGGATATGGTCGTGATCAAAGACCACCAGTCATAACAAACATTATCCCCTCAAGACAGTCAGACCCTAATTAAAGAGGAGTTGATGTTTATCTCATAGATAGGGTATAAACGAATCGAATCGAAGCCAAACATAGCATACAATTCAAATATATTTTTGAATTTTAATCGAACTTTATGAATCGCGTTTTAGATTAATTTGAACATCAATTGGATTAAGCTGGAACGAACTTTACTCGAGTCGAACACGAATTGAATGTGATTAACTTAATATTATTACACAGTTTATTCTTTTTTACTAATCGATTGTAGCTCCAGCTAAGTTTACATATTTTCATGAAAAGAAAAATTATTCAAGTTTAGCTAGCTATATGTTAACGAACTAATTAGGTCAAATGAACTATTGATCTCAAGTCGAGTATCAAATAATTTAGCACCCCCGGCCTACATGTCGAGTGTGAAATTTCATAGAGTATGTTATTTTCTAATTTCTATAAAGCAAGTAGAATGGTAGAATAATTAGATGCGCCATTTATGACGTTTACTTCCTAAAATTTACGCTGGCTTTTCTCTTTGATATTGATGCACTTATATAAAATCTTTGATGAGTATGTCATTTGCTATAAAGCAGGTAGAATTGTATTATTTTACCCCATTGTACTATCAGTTTATATATTATTAATCCTCTCATTCCTTTATTGAATGACCTAATTGTCCTTACCATTATTTTAATTTAACAATGACATCAAATACATATGTATATATATATATATATAGAAAACTAATTTGCTATTTAATTTAATATAGTTCCTATTAAATAACTATATTGTAGGTTATTCTCTATAAATTAATATATTCATACATTTGTTTTCATATATATAATAAATCTAAAAATTACGTATTATATTGTAAAATAATATTTTGTATTAAAAAACTTAACCACGAAAAGGACTTTTTTTTTTCTATTTAACACATTTTTTAAGTTATGATTATTTAACCAATTATTGAAAATTACTAATAATATTTCACGTATTTAATAAAATTGTATTATATATTATACAATTTTAAGTTTTTTATGAACAATAAATTAAAAGTATAAATGTATTAGCTAATATAAATATCTTATTATCTATTAATTAACAAAGACTATACTAAAGTAAATTATATAATTAGCAACTAAATGTAAAATATAATAGATTTAATATTAAGCATTGATTGATCAAGTCGTTTAATTTATAAAATAAGTAATATTAAATGCTTTTTTTATTTTAATAAAACTAATAGGTAAGGATAAAATGGTCATTGTTTTGAGTATATGAGTATAATATAATATTCTAAAATATAAGTGGGTAACATGATACTAATTAAGAATATAAGAAGGTAAAGTGGTACAATTGAGAGTACAAGAGGTTAAATTGATACTCAAAGAGAGTACAGAGGGAGAAATGAGTTTTACCCTAAAATTTGCACCAAACATTTAGCCATTATGTTTGTTCAGCAAAAACCCTTCAATTAAATCGAAAAGAAGTTTTTAATCTGAATAAATAAGCAATAGAATCCAAAGATTGGCGGATGAGATCGTCTATTGCAAAGGGTGTATCATTTATTTCACTGCCCGAATGATTAACACATGTATAAAATTAAGTTACCATACTAATTTTGAAGCATAAATCAAACATAAATTGTGGATTTACATATGGTAACTTTATACACATGCCAACCATCCATAAGGTGTAATAGGAGATTAATTAATACTATTTTGCAATAAAAGATCCCATCAGATTGGGCAGAGGTGCCTTCTAAGTAAAATATACCTATCGAAGTCAGTTCCTTACAAAGACAACATAACACACCTATCAGGTCAACCCACATGTTTGTTAGAAAAACGATCCTCATTCATTCCCAGGGACAAACAAAAATAACTAAAAAATAAAATAACAACAAACCACAACACAAGATTTACGTGGAAACTCAAAACCGGAGAAAAACCATGACCCGAAGAACAATCTACTGTATGAAAAATTTATACAATTACACAAAAATTCTCTCTCCTGACTCCCGACTCCACTACTCCCACATTATTACAAATTTTCGACTAACTCACACCCTTGTCTCAACTCTACAAGAGAATAAAAGAAAGGAATTTAGAAGAATCAAAATACAAAGATTACAGTGTATTTGATTGGTGCACTTGAAAACAAAGCCACTTGAGCTCCTTAAATAACCTTAAGAAGCTCTCCCTTTTTGTTCCTCAAGCAATGTGGGATGGGAACCTCTTCTTTTATTTTAATACAAAACTAACAAACTCCACCTTGGTAAAATAAAAGAAGCTTCATGTCTTCACCGACAATCATGATTCTCAAACTAGAAAACCATCATTCTCAAACCAGAGAGCAACCTACTCCACCATATAAGTAGACCACTTAGAATAAACCAATCTAAGAATTTTATTCGGCACATGTCGAAAAACCTGTTGGAATTCATGGTGCAACTTCTGGTTCTTGGCTCTCCTAGAAGTCCTTCAGCCATCGACATAACATCCACCACACACCCTGTATCCATGCCAAGTCAATGCATATGTGTAAACTTGAGGACACATGACACCATCACATCATTTTTCATGGTAACTAAACACATGCCATAAAGATGCACATTTTCTCCTCAGAGAAAATCATCATCTATCACAATGTTAGCCTTTGATTCAGAGTTATTTGTCGCACCAATTCCACCTTGATAATTACGCTTTGTATGTCCAAGTTCTCCGCACTTCCAACAAACAACATTCTTGAGTCTTTCTTCCTCCATTTTCTTATCACATCACTCTGAATTTTCTATTGAAGTTCGCCCATTACTCATTAGCCTTTTCTCTTCAAAAAACATTTACCCGAGACTTCATCAAAAATAAAGTTTACTTCTTATACATCAAAATCGGCTTCATGTGCTCATAGGAATGGGGAAGAGACAAGATGAGTCGTAACGCCTTATCCTCATCTTCGATTTTCACTCCAATTGCCTCTAGCTCTGAGATGATGCCATTGAGGGTACTCAAATGATCTGAGATTTCAGATCCTTCGTTCATCCGCAGTGTGTGAAACTGCTCCTTCAAGTACAACCAATTGGAAATGTCCTTTGGTTGGTACAAAGCCTCAAGTTTTTCCCATAGCTCCTTAGCATTTGAAATTCCATGCATATTTGCAATAACATTCTTAGCCAAACACAGACGTATTGTCTTTGATAGCTTAAATCCAGATACTCCCAATCTTCATCACTCATATAGTCTTTGTAGAATCTTTGTCAGATGCTCCACTAGATTCGCCAGCACCATGTGACTTAGTAGAATTGCCCGAACCTGACCTTCCTTTCAGTGGCTTATGTAATCCGAGTTGTATCATCACATCTTTGACTTGTACTTTCCACAAGCCAAAGTTGATTCTTCCATTAAATTTCTCCACGTCAAATATCAAATTTGAAAACTTTGACATACCTGCTTATACACCCCTAACCTAATGAATACCCGCCTTAAAAAATCTTTTCTAATATGCAAGATTAGACAATGCTGCAACCATAGAGCATATTAAGAACTTTAAAAGACTCCAAACCTACCTCTCAAGAAATCTTTTTGATGTGGAAGATAAGACAAAGTTACAACCACAGAGCTTACTCAGAATTTCAAGAGACGCGACCTGAACTCTAATACCACTTCTTGGGAAAATGATCCCCATTCATTCCTAGGGACAAGCAAAAATAACTAAGAAATAAAATAACAATAAACCACAACACAAGATTTACAAGGAAACTCCAAAACCGGAGAAAAACAATGACCCGCAGAGCAATTCTACTATATGAAAATTTTATACAATCACATAGAAATTGTCTCTCCCGACTCCAATACTCTCACACTATTACAAATTTTTGACTAACTCACACCCTTCTCCCAACTATATATGAGAATACAAGAAAGGAAGTTAGAAGAATCAAAATATAAAGATTATAGTGTATTTGATTGGTGCACTTGAAAACAAAACCACTTGAGCTCCTTAAATGACCTTAAGAAGCTCTCCCCCTTTGTTCCTCAAGCATTGTGGGATGGAAACCCCTTCTTTTATTTTAACACAAAACTAACAATGTTGGGGCTTATATTGCGAAGAGACACATCCAACCTAATTAATTAAGCATGTGGATTGATTGTGTTTTATAAGCAATTCACTAAGATATTGGAATAAAATCATGAATTCCATCAAAACATGCAGATAATATTTCTTGAGCGAACGCTAACCACTAAAAAGACTCAAATTCTAAATGGACAATTATCAGTATCCAATCATATATATAATTTAGCTATTGATACGACGTAGAGTTAGCGCAAGTGGCTGGATTAAGGGCTAAATCCCTTTTCGTCAAGAAGTGTTTTGTAAGGACAAAATCATGAGACCAGTCAAAACATTTAATATCCCTTGGCCGAACACTAACCACCTCAATTTCCAAACAATTGTCAATTATATATATAATTTAGCTGCATATAAAGACTTAATTAACGCAAGCTTCCGAATCTGCATGTAGCAACACAACCAGCCCCACCATACCTAAAACAAAAATAAATTAGCAACATTCTAAAGATTATGATTTGCACTTGACAACAAAAAGTTAAGTATACATATATATTATATACATATCTATCAACATACATTCCTTTTTTGCTGTGTAAGCAGGCTCACTTTTCACATCACCACACTGTTGATTCTTGACTTGTTCCCACTCTTTTTCCTTTGAAAATAGAATTGCATCATCATCTTTTTGCCCAAATGATAAAATATATACCAAATTTTTTGTCTACCACTTTTTTTCAAATCTTATCCTGATCAACAATCCCCAATATATGATGCTTTGACTTTTAATTAATGCCGGCTGCTGAATCTGATTACCAACTTCTTGTTTCGGTCTAAAGAAGCTGCATGCTATATATTGTCAAATTAAACTTGATTAATCCTTAAACATCATAATTAATACTGCATTAATCACATGCATGTATCTAAATCTTGCAAAAAATCTGAAATTTGTTGATTTAATTGTTGTGGGCGTTTTGAGGTCTAAACTACAGTCAAGTTATGGAGCACATGCAATGCATTGATGAGTAGAAGATTCGACTTTACACGAAAGCAATATGTGTTTTTCGTATTTTTTCAAAATTATAAAATGTCAGAAGTGGGATTTGAACCCACGCCCTCTCACGAGGACCAGAACTTGAGTCTGGCGCCTTAGACCACTCGGCCATCCTGACTTGATGTTCTCTTCTGGTTCACACTTTATATATAATTGAATGTAAATTTTCAAACAGATAACAATTAACTTATCTCTTTTTTTTTTTTTTTTTGACAACAAGTAACTTATCTTTAGTCAAGGCTTCGACATATATACTAGATAATGTGGTTTTCTTTTCTAATATTTTTGAAGTATACATGCATTTTAATTCACAATAATAATTTATCAATAGTATTCCTGATTTCAACATAATTTAACTCTCATTTTTCTCTGTATCTGTCACTCTCTCTTTTAGTCTTTTTCTCTCATTTTACTTGTTTCTTCGAGATTGGATGGGTCCACAAAATATTTTTCTTTCCACCTAATAATCAAATTGTGCCAGATGGGTCCATTTTCTAGTCCAGTCCACGTTGTATAGTTATGGGTAGGCCCAGATAAATCAATCTCAACCATAAGCCCAACCGGTAGAAACCGCCTGATGTATGCCTACGGCTCCTGCCCCCAGGCACTAAAAAGTAAAAACATGCACACTTGCGAGTTGCGACGACCTCATTAGATGGGCTAATTTAGTAAAAAAAATAGTGATTTTAAAATCTATTTAATTAAGTAATGCCAAAGAAAAAAAAAATAATAAAGGAGATGAAAACAGAGTTTCAAACTCTGTTTTCTCAATTTTGTTTTTCTGAAATTTCAGAAACCGAATTCACAACTTGTTTTCTCAACTTTCTTTTTTGTTTCCAGTAATTTTAGAAATCATGGTTATTCTTATTTATTTTTCTTAAATTATTTTTTGAGAAAAAAGATTTGGGGAATCTGTTTTAGTTTCTCTTCCATTTTTTGAATTAATTTTCAGAAATAATTTTCTTGTTTTAAAAAGATAGAACTTTAATGTTCAAGTAACTTGTCAGATACATACCATTGGAATTACCATTGAACTAAGTTTAATGGTATAATTTTGTTGGTTATTGAAAATATATATTCCGATAGATATACCATTGGACTAAATTCCAATGGTATAACTCCACTGAAATTACTTTTGGAATCTTTGGAGTGTTTTTTACAATGGTTGAATATTCCATGGATAAATACCGTTGGAAGTACTGTTCGAATATTTTTCAATTGGAATTTTCATTGAAATTTTGCAATTCTAATAACCATTTTACCAATGGTGTATTTTCTGTTGGAGTTTCCGTTGGAATCGATAATTCCAACGAAAACTGACCAAATTTCAATGGTTTTTTGCCGTTGAATTTTTTTTGTTTTCTTATAGTATTGATGTTTCTTATTCCATTGTCTTTTTAAATTCATTCTGAATTCCAGCATTTTTTCAAAATTTTGTGCAAAATCCAGTTGTACTTATCCGGAAAATGGTATATGTATTTTCAAATTTGTAAAGTAAAAAATCCAATTAAATTAAAGTTTTTGAAAAAATTTATTTCTGAAAATTAATTAAAAAGGCAGAAGAGAAAACAGATTCCCCAATTTTTGTTTTCTCAAAAGATTAATTTAAAAATAAATAAATAAGAAAACAGAGTTGTGAACTCCATTTTAAAATTTCAGGAAAAAACAAAAAAAATTGAGAAAGCATAGTTTTGAACTCTGTTTCCACCTAGAATTAATTATTTTTTCTTTGGCATTAGTTAGTTAAATAGATTTTAAAATCACTTTATTTTAATAAATTAGCCCATTAACTGCCCAAATTGCACAAAAGAGATATTCAAAAGTTTTTTTAATTACTTTTCCATAACAAACTATTTCTTACAAAAATAAGTGCCTTTTTTTATATATATTTTTACCTTTATTTTAACCCAACCCATGGTTAACCTTCTCTTTAACACACAATACTATACAATACACATCTACTGTCATTAATACCACACCATTCGTTGCATTTGCCCAGAAAATTGAAACGAGTATATGTTATATACTCATATGTCGATTCGTTTGATTGTAGAAGCAATTTTTGACATTATGTATTTATTTTTATTTCGTGAATAAGCAAGTTTGGCTTTAAAAATATAAATTTGTTTTGTACTTTAAAAAAAAAGATAAATTTATTTTTGTGATAGATGTGACAAATAAAATTGGATGATATACAAGGAAGACTAAAATGTATGATTTGTTTATTTTTACTAAATTGACCTCCATATGGTAAATCGAGATGATTAATATCTTTGCTCTAGACAAGAAAAAAACGAAGTGGATAATCTTGTTTAACCAAAAAGTAGGGAAAAAGTTCCAATTAATTTTTTACAAGATCTTAAAATTTGATGTAGCAATTGTCTAATTGACGAGGTATGTGGGTTAACTTTTCTTCCGCATATTTGGTTGGATGGTTTTATTTTTAAGAAAAATATAATACACATAAAACGTTAGAAATGTTGGAGAGCTTGACGAAGATCGACGAAAATCTCTCGATGATTAAAATTGAATAAGGGATATGAAAACAAGGGCAAAATAATGGGTACGAGACACGGGTATGACATGACATCAATAATAAATCATGTAATTTTAATATAATATATTTTTATTTTGAAATATGGATGCACTAAATACAATTGACAAAACAACATTTCAAGCATAAAAGACTAAAATTTTATAAATACTTAAATCTGAAATGTATGATAACTTACACAGACACACAAAAAATATGTTGAAATTAGTAGTAATAGAACACGTTATATCTATGGAGTATTCATGGAGTTTCAGATAAAATATTATATACGATATACATCCAGTACGGGTACGTCATCCTCACAGAAGTGTCTCCGTTTCCTAGGCAAATACAATGATACCCCGAACTTGATCTTATGTCTTATTTATGTCCTTAAACTTGCAAATGTAACACTTGCCCCCTTCAATCAAATTAAAATATAATTTATGGACAAATCTAGCCTTCATAAAAATGATTCTTTATAAATTTTAGTATATTTTGAATATTTTGTCCCCTAATTTCATTTTACATTCTTATTAAATTCAAAAAAGTGATTTTTTAAAAAATTGTACATTAGGTAATTTAAAATTTAAAAAGCTAAAGTAATATACAATAAATACACACAAAAAAGTAAAAATAAAAGATGAATGATGAAAAATAAGGAAATTTTTTTGAAGTACCCACTATGGATAGTGGGTACTCTTTTCTACCCATCAACATAAGAAAATTCTTTCTACCTAATTTGACCAAATTACCCTCCTTTAATTTGGGGTTTTTAAATTTTAAAGCAAGCAATAATTAGCTCCTTGAAAATCGCATAACTCCCCTTGAAAACCGGGTATATACTCCAATGTATGTATACACTCCAAGACAAAAAAACACAAACAAAAAACAAAAGAAGAAAAAATAAAACCAAAACAAGAGACATATCGTGCCTGGACTATGGAAGCCGCTGACGAGACTATCGCCACCGCCACCGCCATCGCCACCGTTGTTGCTGCTTGCAACACCGATACCGCATGCTTCCCTCCTCTCCTCCGCCTCCCGAAATGGTTAGTATTTTGTTTCTCATTTTTAGTAGTTTGAAAAGATTTGGAAATAATTACAAGAATATTGGGTTTTTGTTCAAAATGATTATTAATGAGTATATATATTAGATTTTGTTAAATTTACTTGATAATGAGACATGAAATGGTGTTTTGTTGAAGTTGGGTGTTCGATTTTGTGTTTCTGGTTATGGAGTCGAAAATGACGGTATACTACTTTTATGGCATTACTGATACTCTTGTGCTAATAAGAAACGATCAGTAGATCACGAGGGCATACATAAGCATCTCGCAACTTTAATCTTGTTCATAATTCGTCATTCTAAACATCCCCAATTCCAACTGCAAGTGGGAAAATCTGTTCATTAGCATCTTTTGTTACGACATCAAATAATATTCTCCGGTACTTGCTTTTAAGGTGTTCTATCAATCACAAAAATAGGTGGCCATGATTTTGGAATCCAACGATTGATGCATGCAAAACAAAAACACGTACATGAATCTATTAACATGATCTGACTTCTATCTAGTTCTTAGATCCATGATTCGTTAAAGTTAACATGTGTAAAGACGCCTTTAAGTAGATTGAATGACTTGTTGTTATCTCCGTATATCAACAGCAAAAGCATGTTTTTTTGACTAAACGTAACATCATAACTCATTTTTAAGCACATGTCGTGATTTTAACTGCCGCCATCATATCTCTTGGCATGAGAGTAGAATGTTCCGCTAGTAATCGATGCAAAATCGACTTTTGCTTTAGAATGCACCCGCCTAAATCTCGTTGTCATTCAAATTTAACCCACATCCATGGTGTGCTTGTCAAACTTTCCTACTCTCCAAATACTTTATCCTTTCTATATGCACGCATCTTAGAATGGGCACCGTCAGGCGTGCCTTGCATATCGCATAATAATTAGTCTTATCAGGGCGTTCAACTTGATGCTCGACTTGATTTCAAGGTGATACATGCCTAGTGCCATCTCAATTCACTTTGGCTCATGTATGTTTGCTCATTGTTAGGCACAATATACCACGGATCTTCCAATCTAGCGAGGGTTAATTAGGAGGGAAGTGAAACATGTGAGAGTGCACACAGATACCTCAACTTCGTCTTGTGGGGATATTGTTTCATTCCTATTGTAATTCAACTTATTGTCTCTATGGATATCCTGGATATATGTTAGCACCTCGTTCTTTGATGCATTGTGGTTTTGAACTTCTGCTTCGTCTACGCCCCGACTCTAAATTATCAAATCACGACGTTCTTTGGTTATTTTCAAATTGATTATTGAGATTTGTGACAGCATTTTAACATCACCAGCAGTGTAATTCTCACCAAAATCATCTGCGATATTATCATAACCAAGATCACCATCATCGCAACAATATCACCTTTATTGTCTTTGTCATTTTCATCGTTCTGCCCTACTTAAAATCGGATCTATCTTCACCACTAGTCACAACTAGGGGTGTTAAATCGGTCAAACTAAAAACCTAATCGAACCAAAATTCGTTAATCAAAATCCATAACCGAAAACCAAAATCAAGTTCCCAATTTGGTTCGGTTAAAAACCGAACTTTTTCGGTTTTTTATTCGGTTTTCGGTTAAATATATGGAAAAATGAAAAAAAAAAAACAAAAATTGAAATCTTTGTTGTTGACCTATGATGCAATTCAATTGCTTGTATTATCACAAAATGCACCATAATCGCGCAAATTGGTGTTGTAATAGCGCTCCATTCTTTTTTTTTTTACTATGTTATTTTTCTTTTATTTTTTTTTGTTACAACTCTAAAATAAATAATTTATTACATTCTCTCTTTCTAAAAACAATAACAATCTGATTAATTTCCACAAAACAAGAAGCATAAAAGCTGAAAAAATCCTAGAGTCGAGAAATTAAGAAAGTGAGAAATAAAAATCTCTGATAAAAGGATAAAAAAGTTCGCCTTTAAGTTGGTCGGGTTAATCGGATCGTAAAACCGAAACCGAATCGAAAACCAAAATTGTTATAATTGAAAAACTAAAAACCGAATCAATTTTTTGATTCGGTTTTGGTCAACAAATTTCCGATTTTGGTTATTTAATCAATCGTGAACACCATTTTAAATCAGCAATTCCAAAATCGGGACAATATTCATCTTGATTGCTTGGCCTTATACAGAGTCCCCGAACAATCGATATTTGGAACACTAATGTAGGTGAGCATGGACCCGAGATGATCAATACTTGGAATATTGTTCATATGCGTAAAAAGGTGCTCAGCTGAGCCTTACTACATGAATATATAGATATGTGGTACACCATATTGTTGAAAATCAAGATGGTGCATGGAGTTGCTCATTAGGCCCAATGACCCGTTGAAAAATTGATACGAGTAGCCATTAGTTGTATAAAACTTCCACATCTTGTTGACTTTCAGCGTTCTCAACCCGATTAAGCCCAGGAGGTGACTTCTAATACATGATCGCGAACTTATCTCGGCCGTTTTTTCTTTTTAGTGTTATAAACACAATTGAAGTAAATTAGTGTTTTCAAATGCACATTAAATGTCACGGTCATTTTTCAACTTTAACTTCCCAATTTTATTTCCCTCCAATATCTATAATAAGGCGTTACAAATTGTATATGCCCCTGCTCGACTTCAACAAATACCATAAACCTCCCTCCTGGCCATAATTCGAAATGATTCATTTTGCTTGGTACAACACATACAACTTCTTCTTTACCATTTTATTTTAACCCGCTTCCCGATGACCCCCAAATCCACAACAATATAAGCGAGAGTTCATCAGAAAAAGGAAATATAGAAAATATTAAAAGTACCACGATATCTTGGATAAATAAAGCGTGATACGGCGATATTAAATCATGCCACGATATAAAGTTCTCACGATATACATATTTTATGACAAGGCACAATATGAAAATAAAGCATGATAAAGCGTGTACGATGTGTCCGCGATATAGCACGGGGCCACTCATTATATCGTGCCACATTATACACGCCATAATACCTTCATACGTATACCTTACACGATATAGTGACACGATATCTTGTATCGTGCCAGCATATCGTGCCCACTCGAAGGCATTATTTATTTTTGCATAACGGGTACGATATACTATAATTATCATAATATTGTGCCACCGTAGTAAAAAACATATCGTGCGATCAAGTGTACATATCATGCAAATATATTTGTGTACATTTCTTATTTTTAAATTGGAGATTTGGTTTTTATATATAGTGCAAGTATATTCGTGTACAATTTAAAAAGGATAAATAACTAAGAGAGAATCAACATTACCTTATTTTTCATTTGTCTGCAGTGCGATTTTTGTAAATGAAAGAACTCAAAAACAAACTTCTTGATATTTTGTGAAGAAGAGAGAGTAGAGAGAGAAAAATAGAAAAGCGGGAGGAAATAAGTATTTAAAATGAGAGAAAACTCCCTATTTCTCTTTAGAGCACTTAAAAAAAAAGTATCAATGGTATTTCGATAAAAAACCACAAAAGTGGGTAGAAAACTTAGTTTTTATCTCACGTGTCATAAAAAGTGTTTGCCTATCCCAGTGGGTATTTAAGACAATTTGCTTTCAAAAAAAATAAAGTACTAACTATATAATTAAAATGATCTTTCAATCATAGATAAAACAAAATTAACTAATTTGTTTTTTTAAAACATTCTTAGTAAAAATTAAAAATAAAATGGGGGGTGGGGCCCAGTTGCCCCCTCCCTCCGCTTGTGTGCATAATGGATACCCAAAAATTTAATAAGTGGATGTATTATTCATGGTACAAAAACTCTACTATGGATGGATAACTCAACTCAACACTATGATGAAGAGACGAGGTTGAATGTTTAAACTTGTAGGAAAATGATGATACGCGTTGCTACGGGAGCATGAAGATAAATTTTGGTGTGATATGAAGAAATGGACAACGCTCTTACGCTGTTGCTGGGCTCAGAAAAGGATTTTTAGATATGTCAAACACCAAAAAGATCCCATGACATGAGTAAAGTTCATTTCTCTCTTCCATTGTTGCCTCGAAAAGAGTTGTCAGATATGTGCAAAATACCTTAAAAGATCCCAAATACATGGAGTAATTCATTTCTCTCTTGTTCATTTTAGATACCCATCTACCATCTCTCGGTGTTCCTTTAGATGTTTAATTTATTAGTTTATTTTCACCCACCTAAATAACCTTTCACCTCCCAAACACTTTATAAAGCATCTTTTTAACTAACTGTACTTGTTTGAGACATTTGTTGTCCAAAGTGTTTTCCTTAACTCCAAAATCATATAAAAACTATATATATATATATTTAAATCGATAACATTTTCCATTTGCATTGAACGGCATACGATGGCCTTGAATGACTCAACTTCAATACTAACATTTCGTTGTAGTGAATGTGGATATAAAGACATCATGTTATACATGTGGAATTTCACCAATGAATTGAAATAGGCGTTGTTGGAAATTGAAAGTTGAGTTTTTAGTTTATTAAAGAAAAAAGCTTCAGTAGAAGAACTTATTGATTCATCTAACAAAAGTGATTAGTACAAATTGAGTAATATCCTTTAATTTATAAATAAGATACTATTCTAGCCATTGGCTAGGATTTATTTATTCCATGACTCATCATAAAATATCATCTATTCTAGAATTCTCTACATTTCTTCATATAATTTTAAATATTTTCCTAAGGAAATTCTAGAGTAACTTTAAATTTTACTTATTGGGCTCTAACATTTGATAGACTTCATTCTTAATTAATTTGTAATTTGAGCAAATTTACTCACAAGTACTGTTATTCTGGCATACTTGGAGGGAGACTCCGGCATTAAAATACTCTCCTAGTTTTAGATCTACGCAAACTAGGAGGTAGCGAGACTAGTTGATTCTGCATATTTTAGGGAGACATGCATTTAAAATATCCAGTTTAGATCTGCTTTCAATGGAGAGTCAGACCCGGCATTAGTGGCCGCTTAATAAGGTCGACTGATGATAAATAAAGTCTGAGAAGATAAATCTTGGTGACCACGACTGACAGGAAATAACTAGTCTGCGATGGGCTTTGTTGAAGAATTACTAAAAGTCTTGTAGTCGACATGACATAGAGTTGCTAAAGTTTTGGATTGGGTGACATCTGATTCTTAAGCGATAGGACGACAAGCATTCAATGAAGATATGGTAAAGAAATGAGGATTTGAGGTTGTTGACTGACATAGAGTTACTAAAGATACAGTTGATCGACATAAAATTACTAAAGATATAGCGTCGACCAATAAGATTACTATAAAGTACATTTGACACGGCCGATATTTAATGAGCATAAAGAAAAATAAAGCGGAACAGATATTGAGGGAAGGACTGACCTGGATCGAATTATTGTGTGTCGGGAAAGACTGCGAACATTAATTATCTTTTAAGGAAAACCTGACAAGTATTTAATATTCTGGGAAGTAGATTCAAATAGGAAGTAACTACCTCCGGGCCCGGCCAGCGAGTGACTTATTCTTTTGGTCGACTTTGGCGAGTTTCCACTTTTTTGTCCTCCAACGGTGGACATCAAGGACAAGATAGGTTGGATATAAAAGGATGAGAAAGGTTAAAAAATGGGATCATCTAATACACACATATATTAGCTTTTATATCTTTATACACTTTTTACATACTCTTCTTCTCATTACTAACTTGATCGTCAAGTACTAACGCCTTGATTCTCCAATTAGTCTTATACGGGGTGGTTGAGGATCGATTGGAATCTTGAAAGATCTCGGGAAGATGCCTGACCCCAATGTATATGTAATGTACATTGCGGGTGGAATCCCAGGCTTCAAGAATGAGTTTCCTATATATCTGCATACTACACCTAATATACTATCCATTATATTTATTATCACCTAATATATAAGCCATTAAATTTTAGATTTGATAAGTGTTATATTTCTTATCATCCGCACCATGCACTCATATATTATCCATCTACTATAGTATTAAAAGAAACAAAGGAGTTTTGGCCTTGGGGCTTCTAATTTTTTTATTATTCAATTTTCGTACAAACTAAATCCTAATTGACCATACTAATTAAAAAATCTTGATTGACCATTAAAGCTATTGATATTCACTATGCAAATAGTGGTGTCGTTTATTGTGAGTTGGGATAGTAAAAAGAAAGCATATAATAATGTTGTCCTTCTAAAATTGAATTTTGTTGTTTGAATATGTAATAGTGTATAATTTAGTTAAGTGCACTAGATGATTATTGCAAATTTGGTGATATATATATATATATATAGGGATTGGATCAAATGAGACCCACGTAATTAGAGTGGGAAGTGTGGACTAATCGCATCCACAAATACGTAATTTTAGATGGTTGAGATTTACCCAATTTAATAGCCTTTTAATTTATTTTAAATCTGTAAAGGGCAATATTATAATTGTATAATTACACAATTCATTCAATTTTGAATCGCTTGCTTAGATTACTTAGTACTCTCTCATTTCGTCTTCATCCCAATGACGTTTCTTGAGAACCGCCGCCATCATCGCGCCATAAACCTATGGGTGGTGTCGATTTATAAAAATCTCAATTTTATGGTTTGTCTTCCTCGTTCATTCTCTTAGTGTTAGTTGAACAATATGAACCGTTAGCGAGTTCGTATATATATTACTTGGAAGGCTGTATATGGTACTCTTTTTTTGAAGTTGAGCATCGTTCAACATTTTATATTCCTTCTTTGGAAGATCCGCTTTGGCAAAATGGTTTGTTCCTCGGCGGAAGTTGTTGAATGATCACGAAAGTCATTAATGATTGTCTTGATGGAACGGACGAAGTTTTCGGGGATGAGCGGTGGTGGAGGGGCGTGAAAGAAGATGAGGAGCATGATGATGATGTTGATGATTCGGCCAGTGAAGATGATATCGAGAGAGATATTTTGGGGTTTTGAGAATAAGAGGAGCGGGATCGGATTATTGGTGAAGAAAGGCGATCTTTGAGCGTGAAAGCGAGCTGCGGGGAGGCAATTAGGATTAATGTACACTTATATGTTTTTCGATGTATCTTAGATGTGTTTTTTTGTATAAGTAGTTAATTTTTATGTATGTATTTATGTTGTTGCATATTTATGTTTTTGTTGCATACTTATATGTATTTGTTGTATACTTATATGTGTTTGTTGTATAATTTATATGTTTGCTCAAGAATTGTATTATGTGATAAATAAATATATACTGAATAAAGGTTAAATATACAGTATATAATACGTAACTGAACGTATGCACACTG